>VSMD01034561.1:0-54755 GCA_008750895.1 Mirza zaza
AGGGCACGGGGATTTGCCCAAGCAGGGGCAGCGGTGGGTGGGGACACACGGTGGTAGTGAGGGGCTGGCAAAGGCGAGGGCCACACAGGTACCTCACTGTCTACGCCTTGTCACGTGCGGATGGGGGACGGAGAGCTACATCCTTGGAGGAGCACAGAGACCCCCCCTCTCAGCCTGGCCCAGGAAACCACCATGGCTGTGCCCCCACCCCACCCCCACCCCACCCCACCCCACCCCACCCCACCCCACCCCAGGGCCCTGGAACCAGGGCTCTGTGCCAGCCCCGGGCGGGCTGGGAGTGAGGAGCGCTGGGACCCAGGCCAGGGGCTCAGGGCTCCCTCCAGCCCTCTGCGCCGCCACCTCTCCCTAAGCAGGACACAGGGCACACCCGGACACCGGGAGCCTGTCGTCTCCCCCCAACAGACACCAGCGAGGTGTCAGCCTAGGGAAGGAGGCCCCGCGCCACCCAGCAGCCCCCGGCCGGGACAGCCTGCACACCCAGGCCTCCCTGCTCAGCCTCAAAGGGCCGGAGGGTCCTGCCACAGCAGACGGAGCCCCCACAGTCCCACAGGGCGTCTGTCTGTCCAGCCCTGGCAGATGGGGTCACCCTGGACAGAGAGCTGGGTGGCCTCGGCACAGACTCCCAGAGCAGGACGCCCACCCTGCCGCTCCACCCCGTCGCTGCCCTTCCTGCCCTTCAGAGGAAGGTCACAGTGCGGAGCGGGGACACAGAGTGAGGCAGGCCACCTGCCACAGGACACGGCCGCCTGCCCCGCCCACACGCAGCAGCTGAGGCCCAGGAGCCCCGCGCAGCCCCCGCCCTCCCTGGGCTGGGTCAGCCTCCAGTCTCCTCCTCTGGAAACACAGAGGCTGGCTCTTCTTTCCAGAACCTTCTCTGCTTCTGTGAGCTCTTCGTGTTCCGGTGGGGGTGGGGCTCCTAGAAGCCGAACATCCATGGGACTTCTTCGGGCAAGGGGCTGCGGTGGCGGGAGGGTCCTCTGAGGCTGGGGGTGGCTGGACGCCGGTCCAGAAAGAGGAGGAGAGTGAGAGAAAGAAGGGCAAGGCGTGGGGTGGGGCTGGGGCCAAGCCGGCCCAGAAGCCTGGGCCCCTGGTTTCTGCCCCAGCACTGCCCCCTGCTCAGCCTGGGGCCAAGGGCACCCCCAGTGCCTGGTCAGACACCGGGATCCTGCCTCCTTGCCTGGGACCCTTCCCCGTGTCCCTCCAGGGCTGCAGCCCCACAAGGGCACCTGGGAGGGTGAGGAGGGTGGAGGAGGCCGAAGGGGGGCTCCTCCTGTCCCCCGCAGGCCCCCCACAGCCACCACGGCCTGGCCTCATGCTGCAGCCAGACCCGTGCCCAGGTGCAGGGCTGCCAGGGGAGGGGAGGGGTGTGCGGCTGTGACGGGACCTGCCCCAGCCCCGTCCCCTGGCCCCGCCCTGCCATCAGGGTTCTCTAGGGCTTGGCAAGTCCACTCGGGCTGTCTGGGTCTGTGCCCAGCCACCCCCATCCCCTCCCACCCCATCTCCCACCCCGTCCATCTCCTGACCCAGCAGGGCAGCCCTCGGAGGCCCCGGGTGGCATGAGGGAGGGCAGGGGGCGAGTGCTGAGGGCGAGGGCCCCTCGGCAAAGGGTCTGGGCTCCGCTTGGCCTGTGAGCTCCTGTCCCCTCTCAGTGGGCCCTTCCCCGGCACATGAGGCCGCCCCGCCACGCACATGCGCGCGCGCACACGCATACTCGCATTCTGGCTAAATAGCAGTTCAGATCCGACCCTCAGCCAGGCTGGGCCTTCCCCACACACGGGCACCGACCGGTCCCAGAACGTGGGACCCAGACCCTGTCTGTGCCAGGCACTAGCAAGGGGCCGGGGCCGGGGCCGGGGCCGGGGCGGGAGTGGGCACTCAGGCCACAGCCAGGGGCCCTGCCTGCCTGGGGCTCCCAGGCCGGTGGGGGAGGCGGTGGCGGCCCGACCCAGGCGCCCCTCCCAGGCAGGGGCGTGGGCAGCCGGGTCAGCCCGGGAGGCAGGAGGGCAACCGGGCGCCCAGAGTGGGCAAGACCCGCTGTGGGTCTCTGCATCAACAGATGCTCGGGAAGCCGCTCCTGGGCGAGGGACCCGCCCGCCAGCTTCCAGCCTGCTCCTCTCACGGAGGGGCTGTGTGACCTGGCTGAGAGTCTTCCCTCTCTGAGCCTCAGTGTCCCCATTTGTACACCCAGAGTCTGATCTGAGGGTGTCCGAGGGCCCTGTGCTTCCGCGTGTTCCAGTTCCATGACAAATCGATGGCGAGAAACCCAACCCGCTTTGCTATTTCCTCCCTGCCATTTAAGTGGAATTGAAAGAGAATTACTGGGGGGAAGTAATGGGCAAAGCTGGAAATTTTTTTAAGTGCCCAAAAACATAGACAGTTTTTCAACGTTTAAAGAAACAAAGTTCCCTGGGAGGCCGAGGCGGGAGGATTGCTTGAGGTCAGGAGTTCTAGACCAGCCTCAGCAAGAGTGAGACCCTGTCTCTCCTAAAAAAAAAAAAAAAAAAAAACAAAAGAAAAAGAAAAAATGAGCCGGGCATGGTGGCGCATGCCCGTAGTCCCAGCTACTTGGGAGGCTGAGGCAGGAGGATCGCTTGAGCCCAGAAGTTTGAGGTTGCTGTGAGGTAGCCTGACACCTCCATGGCACTCTAGCCCGGCAACAGAGCAAGACTCTGTCTCAAAAAGACAAAACAAAACAAACAAACAAACAGTGCCAAAGACTTTGGGAGATCCCTTAGAATCCAAAGAAGCCTTGGGAGGGAGCTCCCAGGCAATGGGAGCTGAGTACAAAGGTGCTGCCAGGGTCGCTGCGCTGCGTCCTGCAAGTGTGGTACAGAATGAGAAGGTAGCGGGGCCCTTGGCATGATAGGAGGGTGTAAAGAACTATCACGTAGGTGATAAGACCCAAGGACATGGGGACCAAAAAAAGGGATGAGAGGACAGACGATGTACGAGGAAGAAAACATACAGGCTGAGGATCAGACTTACAGTGGGACAGGAAGACACGCAGAAGAGACAAATAACGTGCTGGAGGAATGGGGATAAGGGGCATACTGTTTACTAAAAGCTTCCAATGCATCAGTAACCAGTAACCAAAGTTCCATTCTTTCTGCGAGGAGGATGAAGACAGAGGCGGGTGGGGACGAAGCGGGAAGGACATCTGGGAGAAGAGGACGGGCAGCTATAGGGCAGGGCAAGAGCCGGCTAAGAATCAGAAGCAAGCAGGCGCGCGGGCTGGAAGGTCTGAAAGGAGGGGACTGCCAGCGGGGCTAGGGTTTCAGAGGAACGGACTTAGGACTACTGGATCAAAAAGGGGTTGGAACCAAAGACGGAGGCGGAGGCGAGGGGACGGGGAGCTTCGCCGAGCCGCGCGGGACCGCAGGCGCGGGAGGCTCCTGCGAAGTGCAGCCCAGCCCCGACCTCCCGCCGGGGTCTGCCGGCTCTCTGTCACCTGGTTTCCAGAGCGGCGCGTCCCAACGGGTGCCCGTCACACCCCACGGCGTCCGCATCCCCCGCGCCTCGGCCATGAGTCCGTGGGCACCGCGCAACGCCGGGCGACTCCGGAGCCCGCGACAGAGCCGGTACCGGAGCGCTGGCGCCTCGGGTAGTTGCGCCTGGACTGAGCGGACCGGCCAGAAAAGCGGGCAGGGAGGGAGGCGGTGAGCGGACGCCGCTGTGGTTGCCCCGCCCCTCAGGATCAACTAGAAAGTTCCACGCCCCCCACCTTGGGCAGGGTCTCCCCCTTCTCTGGCTATACTGGCCTCCCCATCACCACTGGGCTCTGTGTCCTGGGTTGGAGTCGCCCTCTCGCCTTTTCCGCCCTGGCCCCCTATTTGACAGGTGTCTCACCACTGATCCCCCTCCTTCCTGTCCTCATGCCCAGTGCGTGTTGGGAGGGTGTCTTACTAGTTACCAGGACAGCCCCTCCACCTCCTGTCTGTCCCCAAATCTCACCAAGCCTGTCACATGGAGGAAGACACTGGGCAGCAGCCAGACGGAAAGGGGAGCAACGGCTCCCGCTATCTTGGCACACTGACTCACTCCTTAGCCTCCTCCACCCCACTGCTTTTCACACCCAGCCCTGATTTCCCATGGGCTGGCCAGAGCAACGGGACCAGCTGGGTTCCACCAATGACACCTTGACATCCTCCTGGTACCAAGAATCACCTGGAGTGAAAACAGTCTTTATAGACTCCCTTAATCTTACAGATGGAAAGCTGAGGCTCAACAATGCAAAGGACTTGGCCGTCATCTAAACTGGGACAGTTATCTCTATGTTGCAGGACTGTTGTAAGGATCTGAAGGGCTGGGCGTGCTGCCTGGCACAAAGTATAAGCTCCATAAAGAAAGATTAGCTTTCAGTCCCAAAGAGTTCAGCCAGGAGGATCTACCACAAAAAAGAAGCCCTGGACCCAGGACTCTAAGGGGGAAGAGAAAGGGTTGTGCACCTTAGACTCCTGAGCCTCAGTTTCCTCATCTGTAAAATGAGAATAACCCTGCGACACAATGGGAAGAAAGAAGATGCTTTGTAAAGCAGGAAGAGTACAGAGGTGACGATCGCAGCCCTTCCCCTGCACAGTCTCCACGGCTGGTGCCTGGAATCCAGGCTAAGCAGCCCCATTTGTGCGAGATAGGCTAGGAGAAGGAAGAGGAGTTTGCACTTAATGGGTGCTTGTTTGCATGATATAGGCACCCACCCTTCAAAGACTCAGAATCAGAGTCAGAGTTGGAAGAAAATTAGACGTTAATATGTTGATCTCCATGCCGTTCACCTTTCCCCAGGGCAGTTCTGGCACATAGTAGGTATTGACAAAATATTTCTTGACAAAACATTTCCAAGGTCACACAGTAAGCCCCTTTCAAAACCAACACAGATCTGACTCTGCTCCTCCTTTCACGAGGCCATTCTATTTCATGGAATTATCTTTGCTTTTTCCCCAAATGATCATAAAAGTCCGCGGGAAGCCCATTTCTCTCTCCCAGCACCCTTCAGCCTATCAGCGCTCCCCCTTCTGGACGAGCCCAGCCAGGATAAACAGCCATTTCCATGCTCCTGTCTCTGTGCCCAGCTTGCTGCTGCCAACCCTTCGAGTCCTGAGTTTTTTCTTTCCTTGTTTTCTTTGAGACAGAGTCTCACTCTGTCGCCCAGGCTCGAGTGCCGTGGCGTCAGCCTAGCTCACAGCAACCTCCAACTCCTGGGCTCAAGCGATCCTCCTGCCTCAGCCTCCCGAGTAGCTGGGACTACAGGCATGCGCCACCATGCCCGGCTCATTTTCTATATATTTTTAGTTGTCCAGCTAATTTCTTTCTATTTTTAGTAGAGTCGGGGGTCTCACTCTTGCTCAGGCTGGTTTCTAACTCCTGACCTTGAGCAATCCTCCCGCCTCGGCCTCCCAGAGTGCTGGCGTTAAGGCGTGAGCCACAGTGCCAGGCGGAGTCCTGAGTTTTCAGCACGCCCTGCACTGCCCCTGCCACGGGGCAAGTCCCCCCTGAGGAAAAGGAGGCCCCAGTCAGCTTCCGCGCAGCAGAGGCGTTTCCCTTTTGCTCTCTGGTTGGGCAGGAGCCTAGGACACAGGCCCGGCGGCAGCGGCAGCAGCAGCGTCAGCAGCAGCCTAGAAGGAAGGGCGGCAGCAGCCATTTCCGACCCTACTAAGGCATCTCCCTCCCTGGCTAGTTCCTCCCCTATTTCCTGAGTTCCCCTGCTTCAGCCCTAGCCAGAACTATGATGTGAAAGGGCTCCAAACATTAACCGAACCGCAGACCCTCGGAGCCGGGAAGAACCTTTGAGGTCTTTATTCCCACCTCCTCCCCACTGCAGGAATGCTCACTGGTGGCAAAGAGGGGGCACCTTATGGAACCCCTTATAGCTTCAAGTTCCTCTTCCATAAAGTGAACACTATGACACCTAGCTGACGATGATGCCGTGGGAGGAGATGGAAGAATGGATTTCATAAGAGCAGATGTGTGTTGAGCACTAGCTACATGCCCAGGGTTGTTCTAAGTGCTTTTCAGGCATTAATAAATAAACACATAATTAATAAATTAATATTTGTTTATTTATTTTATTTTATTATTTATTAATTTATTAATAAATTAATAATTAATGAATCAACTTATTTAATTCTTACAGCAGCCTTCTGAAGTAGGTATATTATTATCACCTCCCCCCTACACACACACCGCATTTTACAGATGGAGAAACCCAGAGACCACAAAGGTAATGTAACTTGCTACATTCACACAGCTGAATGGCAACGGCAGAATTGAGAGCCTGTACCTCCATTTTCACCCATAGGATGGTGGGCATCACCCCTACCACAGGGAACGGTCGGCCCTCCTGATGTTACATGAACTCACAAGTGTCCGTGTGGCTGTAACTTTTTGTATTCAGGTACCCCTAAGGGCTGAGGGGGAAGAATGTGAAAAAACCCTGGGGGGCTGACGATGTAACCTGAAGCCTTGGCTCTAAGCAGGGAATGTCTTTGAAGTCTCAGCTCTTATCTTAAACATTCACTTGGATTTTCCAGTTAACTCTGGTGTAGGTCTCTGGTGTTTTCATATTAAAAGTGGTGTCTTTATTCTTTAAGCCTTCGAGGGAAGTTGACACTCCAGGAAGATGCCACATTGGTCTTGTGGATTCATATCCTTCCAGGCCACCTCCTTGTACCCCAAGGGTACCAGACACCCGATTGCATGGCAGGCCCTTAGTCACTGAGACTGGCTACATTTTATGGAGCACTTGTCTCCTGAGCAAATATTCTAAGCATTTTCTGCGTGATTTAGTCACCATAATAATCACAACAACTCTATGGGGAGATGGAAGTATTAGCATTTTCCCCATTATGGGAAAACTGCAACACAGAGAGGTCAAGTGACTTTCCCAAGGTGGCTCAGTTTGGACTGTCAGCCTTGGCTAGTAACCACTATACGTGCTGCCTCTCTCAGGCCACAGGAGAGCTTCTCCTCCCTATTTACCTCCACCACTTCCCAACAGGATTGATTTGATTCTTGACAGAAGCAGGCTGTATTCAAACTAGATGAGCATCGCTTTGAGGGCAGAGGTGTCTCTCCCCTCACACCATCCTGCCCCACATGGGTGATCAGCCTGGGGCTGGGTCATACACAGGGCTCGTCTACCATGCAGGTTTGGCAACTGACTGTTTCCTGGCTGGTGACAGTCTCTTGGGCCTAGCACCCGTTGAGCTGGTGGATACAGCACCAGCATTTCACACAGGAGTCCTGTGCCACCCTCCATGGCAAAGATCTAGCTTCAGAAATGGCTGCTCATCACCTATAGGGAGAAGACCACACTTCTAAGGTTGGCATTCAAAATGCTGCACAAGCTTACCCAGTCAACTCAGCTGGCATTCTTGGAACACACTATACTTTGTGTTAACCCTCCAAACGTGTTACATGTGCTCTTCTCTCTCACAAATATGAGCATCCTTATTTCCTTTACTTATTTCTCAAACACTGATATGCTTTAATCTGCCTGGCACTATTCTAAGCTCTTTGCACATTTTAACTCATCAACTCCTTACAGAAACATTGTAAGTATGCTTATCCTATTTTACAGATGAGGAAACTGAGGCACAAAGAGGTTAAATTATTTGCCCTATCTCTTGCACTTGACAAAGTCCTATGTATCCTTTCAGTGCAGTACCTCCTATGAACAGCATACGCCATTTCCTTTCTGGGTGATTTCACAGCTCAGTTACATCAGCAATCATTCTATATTGAGTTTAGTTATCTATATATCTTCCTGCCCAATGAGAGTTTGAATCTCATTGAGGCATATCCATTGCTCAGGAAGGGGTTAGGCACAGAGTTAGTACTTAGAGAATATTGGTTAAAGCAGGGTCCCCAACCTATGGTGAGTTGTATAATTATTTCATTTACATTAAAATGTAACAATAATAAAGTACACAATAAATGTAATGCCCTTGAATCAACCCAAAACCAGTCCCCCCACCGCCATCCATGGAAAAATTGTCTTCCATGAAAACAGTGCCTGGTGTCAAAAAGATTGGGGACCGCTATGATCAAGGATTGCATGAAGAGTGAGCACGCGGTAGGTGAGTGGCAAGCCCATAAGCAGCCTTGACCAAACCAAATGGTGACTGAGAGATTTGAGGTTTTCTTTCCCCAGTGTCATTGGGGTGAAGGAGCATAAAAATGACTCAGTGACCAAGCATGAAATGCGACCACGGGTGGCAAGAGGGGAAGAGAGAAAACCCCCGCCCCCATTCCTGCCATTCGTGTGGCTGAACCAAACCTGGCACCCTGACCACAAAGCCTCTGAGCGGACGAGCTGTCTAGTTAGCCACGGAAGCCGGGGTCTGCACTGGACAACTGAGCTCACTGGCTTCTCTGTTTGCCCCTCAAATGCCCCAGGCCTGTCTCTGCAATTCAGAGGTTCATATGGAAAAGAGCAAAGGGCTTAGATGGCACCCCGGGAAGTTGGCGTTTGGCGGAAAAAATAAAGGGCAGTTCGCTCACAACTCTGATCTCAAGTCCCGGCTCTGCCAGTTCAGTAGCTGTGTGACCTCTGGCAAGTTACTGAACCTCAGTTTCTTCACCTAGCAAATGGAAATGATTGTTTTTGCCCTGTAAACCTCAAGATAATGGATCTGAGAGCACTTTGTAAGTGGGCGGTGGGCAGACACAGACAGACACGAGTGCTGCTTCTAGCAGCGTGCTGCAGCTTTCCAATTACAAGCCCCAAGTCACATTGGCCAGCGCGGTGGCTCACCCCTGTAATTCTAGCACTCTGGGAGGCCGAGGCGGGAGGATCGTTTGAGCTCAGGAGTTCGAGACCAGCCTGAGCAAGAGTAAGAACCTATCTGTACTAACAATAGAAAATAAAATTAACCAGGCGTGGTGGTACACACTTATAGTCCAGCTACTCGGGAGGCTGAGGCAGGAGGATTTCTTGAGCCCAGGAGTTTGAGGTTGCTGTGAGCTCGGCTGACACCACGGCACTCTAGCCAGGACAACAGAGTGAGACTCTGTCTCAAAAAAAAAAAGAAAAGAAAACCCAAAGTCTCAGTCTTTTGCCTGTCTCTACCTTGCTATGGATGATACAGCCCAATCATTAGAGTTTTCTGGGCTTTAGTAAAATGGGAAGGATAATTTCCAGGCTTTTGCAGCCAAGTGTTGGAAGGGCTGCTGGATGTGTACAGATTTTATCAGCTTCAGAGAAGGGGCCCCTGAGAACTGCAATTCTCAAGGCAGCCTTGGACTTGAACACCAACTTCGACACTTACTAGATGACGTGTCATATCACTTTTCTGAGTCTCAGTTTCCTCACTTTGCTGTTGTTGTTTGAGACAAAGTGTCACCTGTCACCCAGGCTGGGGTGCAGTGACATCATCCTTTGCCCTGCCTTGCCTGGCCCTGCAAATTCAGTCTTCCAGGGCTCACACAAGCCTGAGTGCCTCAAGAGATCAGGTCAGAAGAAGGGATTCCAGAGAAGTCCCAGAGTTCTCTAGGAGAATTTCTCCTATAATTTCTCCACATTGTCTTGAAGTCTGGGGTGGCCCCAGCAAGATATGGGTGTCCAGTGGGGCTGTTCACATTCAGGGACCTCCTTTTCCTTCTGCTCACCCTCCTTTCCTAGCTCTTCTCCACTGAAGCCTGGAATGTTCTGTGTTCTAGTTTAACCAAGGAGGGTGTTCCTTTTGACCAAGTTATTGTCCCGCATGCTGGTGGTGCCACCCATACTCCACTCTGCCTTTGACCTGCTGAGTGAACTTGGGCATGTTACTTGCCTCTCAGGGTTACAATATCTCATCTGAACATGAGAAACCTAGGTGGACTAGATCAGAGGCTAGAGGAGGAGCCTCAAGACCTATCATGGGGATGTTGGCGGAGGGGACAACAAGGGAAGGCTGAGCCAGGAACCTCCAGGCCCCCACCCCTACACCACCTTGCTTCAATCAGAGCCATGCAGTTTTTATCTGTTTTATATACTGGGATTTCGCATGGGATTCAATTGGGGGGGGTGGGGAGAATCTGCATCTAGAGAAGTTTTATAAGCCACGGACCAGATGTGTTCTTGCACCTGAGTGTCAGTTACTTGTGAGTGATCACTAAATGACATAATATAAGTAAAACACTTAAAACAGCACGCAGTGCATACTAATGATGATGACAATAATAGCTACCATTTATTGAGCACTAACTATGTGCCAGGCATTGTTCAAAGGCTATATACTCAGATTAACTTATTTGATCCTTCCAAACCTTCTCAGGAAGGCACTATCTGTCATTGGCCTCATTTTACAGATAAAGACACTGAGGCATGGAGAAGTTTGGCAACTTGTGCAAGATCACAAGCTAATGAGGGGTACAAGTGAGATTTGAAGACAGACAGTTTGGCTCCAGGGCCCTCATTCTTAATCAGTACATGTATTGCTTCTCAATGTATATTTAGTTTTATTCTTCTTGTTGTTTTCATCAGTGAATTATTTTACACATCATCTGTAAAATGGGCTGAGCTCACCACACAATATGACTATGACTAAGATCACATCAAGGCTGTAGAGTGGGCGACCTAGGGCCTGCTCTGGCGGCCAGGCCAGGCCACAGGGTGCCCTCACGTTGGTGTGCCAGTTCTGCTGAGCCACTCCTCCAAACAGTGGGCAGGGGAAAGTGCTGAGTTGGCTAAGACAATAAGGACTGGCTCGTGTGCTCAGAGCCTAGAAGAAATCAGGCTGCAGATCTGGTGGGAACTTAGAAGGTGGCTGGATGCCCCACATGGGACAGGACTCTACTGATCTGCTGTGTTTCAGACCTTGCTGCCCCTGTCACTGTCAGTCCCCACCATTCGGCCTTCCTTCTTCCCTTTTCACTCCTTTTCTGGCCCCCTCTATTTTCTCTTCCTCTCTCCTCCCTCTCCTTGCTCAGCAAGACTCATAATAGCTCACTAAACCACAACCGTCATATTTCTTCTATTTCCACTTTCCAGGGGAATTTTGCAGCTAGTCCCTCCTGATTGATCCTCCCTTCTCCGGCCAAGTTCGTCTCTTCCCCAGCCCCACCTGCCTTCCCCTGGCTGCTTCCCTCCACTGTCACCCCCTCAGCAGGCAGCAGCAGCACACAGGCAAATTCCAGAGCCACTAACTTCATGGGCAAGTACCTTCCCTTTTCTGGGTCTCAGTTTCCCTATTTGTTAAAGGTTGAAGGGGAGTGACAGAGGTTGGACTAAGTAATATCCGAAGAGCTTTCCAGGTCTGATTTCAACAGTTTTACACCTGATCCATTTAGAAAATTGAATTTTCTTGGCCAATTCTTTCTACTTCCTTTATATATATGTACATTATTATTATTATTATTATTTTGGTGGGGAACTTTGAAGGAACCAGTTGGGGCCAGACTCTGAGGAACTAGGAGCTGAGGGCGGTAGAGGGTAGGAACAAGAGCTGGAGAATTTTCCAAAGTTACAAAAGCACACTGGGGCAATGAGGCTGGGACAGGGCCCACCTGATGGAATCACAGTATTTTGCCAGCCAAGTCACTTTAGAAAATTGGTCCTCTCAGCTGGCTTTGGCTTCAAAGAAGGGTCAAGGAGTTGCGTGCCGAGAACTGGGGCAGGAGCAGAGTGTCAGCACCTCCGGGCACAGCACCAACCTGGGGATTCAGCTGCGCACCCCCCGGCATCAGCACCCACCTACCCTGCACAAAGCAGAGGATTGAAGGTCAAAAAAGGAGACAGAATTCACCCAAGCAGATCTGACCAGCAAGTGAAGAGCTGAGACTCAAATGCGAGTGTTTAGACTCCAGAGCCAGTGCTCTGTTCAAAACATCATGCTCTTGCATTTCCAAGAGCTTTGACAATACAAGATTTCTGGAAAGCTACCAAAAAAAAAAAAACCACTCTTAACAATGGCTAACTCTGGAAAGTGGGAGAGAGGGGTTATGGGATTTTGGCTCTCCATTTCTATCCAGATATACAGGTTGGAATTTTCACCAGAAAATGTATTGTATTTTTAATCCATAAGTGAAAGGAAACAGCTGAAACGGAAGGCAGAACATGATCCATGCTATAAGACAGACACACAGCATGCTGGAGATTTGAGAGAGGGAGGAGACAATATTTGAGCTGAGCTTTGAAGAATGGCAAAGGTCTGAGCAGACTGAGATGGGGTGGGGGGAATCCAAGAATCTCAGAAACTACAGAAGTCAGCCATTCCAACTCAGCAGCTATTGCTGACTTCTGAGACAACGGGCCTGCCTAGAAGGAACGATTAGGTGCATATAGTGGGTAGGATTTCCTGTTTTCTTTCCTTTTCTCATTTTATATTGTTAGGTACCTGGGCCAGAGCCCAGGGCTGGGGAAACACCTGCTGTGTCCACACGCCCCTTACCTGGACTGCGATCTCAGCTTGCTCTGGAGACACCCAGCTGTGCCAGTTCAGCCAGACAGGGACAGAAGCAGCCACAGGGACTGCAGCACACTTACAAACAGACAGGGCCTCAGCCAGGTGCACCCACCTCAACCTGCAACTGCTTTTCGCTTTTTCACCAAGATTCAGGATTCCGTGTCAAACTATCCATCAGATCCATCACATTTTTGGTAAATTGCATTGTTCGCATCTTTGGAAAATCAAGGCCAAACCCCTTTCCCATTAAGGGTCATATAAATATAGCGTATAGGAGCTCAAAGGGCCTTAGAGACCACCCGATCCCATCCTTTCATTTTAACTGCGGGGAAACTGGGGCCCAGAGAGGAAAAGGGACATACTGAAGGTCACAGAGTCTGTTAGCAGCCAAGTCAACACATCATGCCGGGTTGTACTTCAGCCCCAGTGATGAATGACCCTTGCTGCAGACTGGGCCTCAAAGGGGCTCGTTGGCAGACATGAGAAGGCGAGCACATCTGGTCTTTGGAGACCTGAGGTGTCTGAGGCACATCTGATCCTTCCATCACTCCGCCCCAAGTTCCCCTCTGGCCTGCACGCAGCCGCCCTGGAGTGAGGGTGGGGCTCCATCTGCTCTCAGCTCATTCCTGAGGACTCAGCTCTCACTTTTTTTTTTTTTTTTGAGACAGAGTCTCACTGTGTTGCCCAGGCTAGAGTGAGTGCCGTGGCGTCAGCCTAGCTCACAGCAACCTCACACTCCTGGGCTCAAGCGATTTCTTCTGCCTCAGCCTCCCAAGTAGCTGGGACTACCGGTACGCGCCACCATGCCCGGCTAATTTTTTCTATATATTTTTAGTTGGCCAATTAATTTCTTTCTATTTTTAGTAGAGACAGGGTCTCACTCTTGCTCAGGCTGGTTTCGAACGGCTGACCTTGAGTGATCCTCCTGCCTCGGCCTCCCAGAGTGCTAGCTTTACAGGCGTGAGCCACTGTGCCCGGCCTAGCTCTCACTTTTTTAATCTCAAGTCAGACTTCTGGACTGGAGAAAACATCTCCTCCTCCCCCCACGCTACTGCCTGGGCTAGTCCTGGCGGTAATTTTATAATCATTTGGTAGCTGTAATAAATATCTTGTCTGGGAGCTTACAGAGTGCTCTCGCTCCCACTGTCACACTTTGGACCCGCCACAACCCAGGAGTTGGGTATTTGGATCCCCATTTCAAAACTGAGAAAACCGAGGCTCAATTCTGACAAAATCGGAATTGGATGGACAGATGGACAGAACAAATAACTCCCAAGCACTGTCCCTGTGGCTGGCTCTGTATGAGATGTGAGGAGACAGAGAAAGATAAGACAGTTTCTACCCTGAAGGAGCTCACCATCTTAGTCACTGCTCCTCAGACTTTTGCACAACATACCCCCAAATGGCTGAGCACAGCTCGCTCATTGCCCGCATAGCCCCTATTCCCCAGGTAGCCCCTGGGAGCCAGAGGATCCCAGGCAGCCAGCCACAAGTGAGAAATGTTTCTGAAGTCTCCACTGTTATCTTACACATTCATATGGATTTCGCATGCTATTCCACAACAACTCTTTGTCTGTTTTAAAATTTAAAACTAATGTTTTGCCCCCAGATCTTTTTGGGAAAAAAAAAAAAACCCATTCCAAGCAGATGCTCTTGGAAGTATTGTCTAAGAAGAAGTTCTGTTTACCTCTGGCCCAGGGGAGACAGTGGTATATTTTTGCATTGTCAAGGTCTTGTTATACGTTGAAACTAAAATTTTGGTAAAGTGGCTGTGTGTGTGTGCACACCACACATGTGACACACGTACATGTGTGCCTGTACAAGCTCCAGAGGTGGGCAGAGCTGATTTCCTTGCAGGACTATGTTTCTTTGGTACTCCAAAATGAGCCACACTTTTACCTTGGCAACTATTTGTGGACTAGCCATGTTCCTCAGCCCAGAAACCAGAACTGAAAAGGACCCTAGGGGTTCTGGAATTTTTTTCTTTTCCTAAGAGACCTTTTGCATTGGCCCTGTTAGCAACAGTGGTAAGGAAACAAGATGGCATCCACCTCCGAGTGACAGAGAGCCGAAAGGGAAGCAAGCCAGGCAAACAACCGCAGCTCATTAGGGGCACGAAAGTAGTTATCCTAGGAGATATTTGGGGATGGGCAAAGAGCTTCCCTACTTTTGCTTGGCTTCTTCAAATAAAAAGCATGTACTTTGGAAAATCTGAATATTGATCCACTGTTTGTGTGTCCTGTAATTATTTTATGTCTGTTTTTTCTTGGTTTCAGAGGAAGGTTCTGAGTGCCAGCCTACTTTGGTGATCCGCAGGGAAACAAGAAAGGGGGTTTGGACTCTCTGTTGGGCCATAGGTTAAAGGGAGCAAGGCCTCTCCGATGGCCAGATGTGGTGATAACAGCAGTGAGATCAAAGTATGACAGCTCCAAGTGGCGGCCGGTGGGGCGGGAAAGGCCAGAGATTCTGAAACAACTGCCCCTCCTCTCCTTAAGAGTCTCCTTTTGGCTTTTTTCTCTTTCCAACCTTGAAGGGCTTTGTGTTTTGTTTTTAACAAGGGAGGCTGTTCCCTTCCCCTGTGGAAGGATCCCTGAAATATCCTGCTCCAGGGACAGATGGTCACAGAGCTGGCAGCCTCTGTTCTCAGGAGCGCTACTTCCTATGTTTTCATTTTTCTTCTCAAAACGCAAACCAAACTAACTCTTCCTGTTTCTGGGTTTGGGATTTGGATGGTCACACAGCAGGAACCCTCTAGCAAACAGGTCAGAAGGGGCCTCTGAAAGCTGCCCCTTGGCTGCCCTGCCATGGAGGGAAGGGCTGTTCGAATGGAATTTAGTCCTGCAGAAGGCAGAGGAGGACGAGGATGACACTCGGGCTGCGGGGGAGAAACAGCTCTGCTTCTGAAGCTACTTCGTTCTCCTTTGCTTCTGCCCCTTCCCCAGGCAGACCAAAGCCTGGGAGCCATGGAGCTGTCAGAGTCTCGGCCATTGGTCACCACCAGCTGGACGTAAGTGGAGGGAAGAGGCATCCACACCGTGAGAAATGACTTTAGGAGCTGGGGAAGAACAGCTTCTGGGGAGGGCATTACAGATGAGTGGGGACTTGGGTTCTAGTCTCAGTTTTGCCACCAACCAGCTATCTGCTGTTGTGCGGATCCCGTACTTTCTCTGGGCTTCAGGTTCCCGAGCTGCAATGAGAGCATTGGACTGTATGACTTCTAGGGTCGCTTCCAGCTCAGACTTGGGGAAATTCTAAATGCCAGCAGGTTGGCCACAGGGAAGAAGAGACACACTCCTTCCATGAAACTCCAAGGGGTAAAAACGGGACCACTGGATGGAAGTTGTTGTAAGTCAGATTCTAGCTCAGTATAAATAACTTTCAACTGAGTATAGAATGAAAAAGGAGGCTTCACCGTATCTGGAGAATCTGGTCAGAGTCTAAGTGGACATGTAGCAGCAATGGTATAAAAGGGAGCTGGTTAGCAACTGAACACTAGACTTGAGCTGTGATCTCCAGAATTTACTTGTATGTGGCCAACTCCAGTTTCCAAATTACAGCTGAACGAGCTCAGGAAATTTTACTCCAAAATATGACTCCTTGATATAAAGAGTTTTTCTTTTTTTTTTTTTTTTTTTTTGAGACAGAGTCTCACTCTGTTGCCCAGGCCAGAGTGCCATGGCGTCAGCCTAGCTCACAGTAACCTTAAACTCCTGGGATCAAGCAATCCTCCTGCCTCAGCCTCCCAGGTAGCTGGGACTACAGGCATGCGCCACCATGCCCAGCTAATTTTTTCTATTTTTAGTAGAGAAGGGGGTCTCCCTCTTGTTCAGGCTGGTCTCAAACTCCTGAGCTCAAGTGATCCTCCTGCCTGTCTCGAGCCTCCCAGAAGGCTAGGATTACAGGTGTGAGACATCTCACCAGCCCATAAAGAATATTTTGAGGCCGGGCGCGGTGGCTCACACCTGTAATCCTAGCTCTCTGGGAGGCCGAGGTGGGCGAATCATTTGAGCTCAGGAGTTCGAGACCAGCCTGAGCAAGAGCAAGAGCCCATCTCTACTATAAATGGAAAGAAATTAATTGGCCAACTAATATATATAGAAAAAAAAAATTAGCCGGGCATGGTGGCACATGCCTGTAGTCCCAGCTACTCGGGAGGCTGAGGCAGGAGGATCGCTTGAGCCCAGGAGTTTGAGGTTGCTGTGAGCTAGGCTGATGCCACGGCACTCACTCTAGCCTGGGCAATAAAGTGAGACTCTGTCTCAAAAAAAAAAAAAAAAAAAAAGAATATTTTGAATTAAAGGCCCTCAGAGGTCAATAGGCCTTGGAAGGGACTAACAATTGACTTCCTTTCCCCTCCCTGTTATCTCAATATGTTGCAAGAAAGAAGATCAAGAATGCAACCAGCCGGGGCCCAAATCATTTTAAATATAATACCTGTCTCTCAGGTTAATTTAATATGCTAAGAGAATCATTTACATGCCAATCTGTTTCCCCATCCATTCATCCTCCCTAGCAACCATTTATCCTCCTAAACAGAATTACCTATGCTGCTCATCTGCCCCTCCCCGCTAAAAGGAGGGCGTAACAATTTTTGGACCCCTTTGGAGTACTAGGCAATCACTCTGTGATTCTCTCCACATGCATGGTAAATAAACATCTTTCATTAATCTACTTTAATTGTGAGTTGATCTTTCAGCAGGGGAGGAGTTTCCTCTCCCCCCACCCCCATCTTCATGGGCCCTAAAGGTAAAACAAATTTGGTTGAATGAAGCTGGAATGAGACACCCTTCAACTCTGTCCTCCTCTCATGTCCCTCAAGGAATCTCTGGGGACTCTAGGGCTCCTCAGTACTCATTTATGAAAAGCATTGGTTAATATGACCCTTAAATGTCCTTCCTGCCGTGAGACAGGATGTAGGGCCACGTCCAAGTTTCAAGGGTTTGGTGGAAATGTGTTTTGCATTGATCTGCACCATTGGGACTCGAGACCCTATCTTCAGACGTTTTGTCATCTGGAGCCAGTGGGGCTCTGTGTCCATCTGTAATAGCTAGTTCAGAGCTGAAATGATAGGGAAGAAAGTCTGCTGAAAGGAAGAAGTCACCAGTGATTACCAGAAGTCCTTTTGCTATGCCATCAAAAATAAAAGACAATCCTTGGCAGACTCATTGTTTATGTGAGTTCTGGGAATAGAGATGTAGCCGTTGCACACTGAGAGCTCATGGGCTGTGGGGGAGACAGGAAAGAAAAGAGGCCGATGCAAAACAGTGCGATGTGTTACAACAGATATGGGCAAGATGGCAAGGGATGCCAGGGGATGGCTTGACAGGGCAAGAAGGGGACTGGCAAAGACACAGCCCCTAGAGAGTCCAATATGAGGGTTCACTTCGTGTCCAGGGAATAGCGAATTGCCCCAGGGGGCTCAGAAATGTGGGAATGAGGTGGGAGATGCAAGAAAGACAGCTGAGACCTTGAATGCCAAAACAAAGCAGCTGCACTTTGACCAAAGGTAGGAAACAATCAAAGATTTTTGAGGATGCCTAAATGTTTCTTTTAAAGAGAGAACACTGGCAGCAGTGTGGAAGGTGAACTGGAGGGGAGAGCGCGGTGGCAGGGAGACCAGTTAGGAAGTGGGAGCAACCCATCCAGGCCAGAGCTGCTGAGGGCCTAGATGGAGGGCTAGGGTAGTCTGGGTGACAAAGAAGGGGTGGATTTGGGAAGCGTTACAAAGAGGTCTCATGTGCGTGATTTGCTGACTAACTGGCAGCAAATGAGAAAAATGGAGTGCAGGTGGCTCTCATGATTCTTGCTAGAGTGACCGGATAGACGGGGCTGCTTTCACCAAGAAAGGGATCCTGAGGAAGGAGGAGGTTTCCAGAGGAATGATGAAGAATTAGCATCTTCAGTGTTGAGTGTGAACCATCCATGGGCCTTTCCGGTGGAAGTGGCCGATAGCATCTCCCAGGTCCTTCTCAGACTTATCTTTCCACCTGCAGTTCCCGTTCCCTCTTGGCCCAGGCTGTGAAAATGGACAGCGAGGCTGTGATGCGGACATTTGCCTGACCTGCATATGTAAGCCTCGACCTGATTCTGTTTTGCACTCCTGAAAACAGGAACCAGGAATCTGGGCTTCCCAGCCCGGCCCCTTGGGCCCCAAAGGAAGCCTGGAAACCCTCCTCCCATCCCAAAGAACATCTTGAAATTGCCCTTTCCACTGACCCTACCACCACCTCCCTCTCCTTTCAGTCTGATTTCTGGTGGGGGCAGAAGGCAGGAGACGGCACAGAGTCAAAGTTCAGAGGACCTTGGACAACTCGCTCATTTTGTAGAGAAGGAAACTGAGGCTCAGGGGACAGAGGGCAACTAACTCAAGGTTACAGAAGGAGTTAATGGCAGAGGTGGGACTAGATCCTAGGTCTCTCAAATTCACAGCCCGGTGTTTTTACTTTGGCTGAATTCACTATAGATCATGGTTAAAAGATTTCCTGTCTCAAATGATAATAAATGCCAGATGCACCCTAACTAAGTAGATCTTTATATTATGCCAAGTTGCTGGGTAAAATATCTGTCAAATGTGAGATAAGTCATGCCCTGCAAATGTTCTTTGTAAAATAGCAAATGTTAAATGACCAGAAGTGTTAAGAATTAGTTACAAGAATGATTTGGTCATTTTCAAAACAAAGGAAGTGGATTGAAGTAGTAGTACGATGATGAGAGTTTTCATATGCCTAGTATTTCAGTCCACTGCCCGTCTGGCTATTTTCTGCCTTTCAAGTCGGACTGCCCGCCCCCTCCAGCTGGAGGAGGGGTCTGGGGCAGCTGATGGACTGAGTCTGGTGCTGAGGCCAAGCCTGCAGCCAGACTGGAGCCAGTTCAGTTGGGAGCAGGGGCTCTTGTTACAGGCAAACTATTACCCCCCAGGTAGCCGCAGTCACTTCACCAGGAGCCTGGAGAGAAGCCCTGAACAGCTCCAGGCAACAAAAGGAGCTTTGTGCACTGGGAACAAGTGGCCTCCGGGCGGATCTGGTGCAAGGGCAGTGGGAGGGAAGGTCAGCAGCCTCCTCACCTCTGCCGCCTGCTGGGAAGGGGAGCTAATAGGCTCAGTGGTGCAGTTTGCAAGTCAAGGAGCCATTGAATTTCGGAGTGGCAAGATACCTTAGGAGTCATTTAGTGCAAACCGTTCGTTTTATAGCTGGGGACACTAAGGCCCAGAGAGGGGAAGGGACAGGCCCAAGATCACACAGTTGGCAAAGGGCAAAGCCAAAACTGGAACCTAGAGCTCCTGGCTCCTCTAGTCAAGTGTTCTCACTTCAGGACCTGACAGGCAGTTTGGAGTTGTGGGTTTTGTTTGGAGGATGGGGTTCCTTTTAGGCTCCAGAACCTATTTGTATTTTAGGAGCAATTCATTCTCAAGCAACATGATGCGAGGACTTGGAAGAAGTATGAAGTAATGCAGGGAGCTTGAGAGCATGGAGCGAGTCTTGGAGTCCCTAAGGCCTGAGCCTTCTCCTGACCCGCTGGTTTTACTACTGCTAGCTCGGTAGCATATGTCGGCATGCGATGACTAAGGGTGATACACCAGTATTTTTTTTTTTTTTTTTGAGACAGTCTCGCTTTGTTGCCCAGGCTAGAGTGAGTGCCGTGGGGTCAGCCTAGCTCACAGCAGACTCAGACTCCTGGGCTCAAGCGATCCTCCTGCCTCAGCCTCCCAAGTAGTCTCAGCCTTCCAAGTAGTCACAGGCATGTGACACCATGTCCGACTAATTTTTTTTCTATATGTATTAGTTGGCCAATTAATTTCTTTCTATTTATAGTAGAGACGGGGTCTCGCTCTTAGGCTGGTTTCCAACTCCTGACCTTGAGCAATCTGCCTGCCTCAGCCTCCCAGAGTGCTAGGATTACAGGCATGAGCCACCTATCCTGGCCTGATACACAAGTATTTTTAATAGTGATAGATAATTAGTGTATATTGGGGAAAATGTAACTAGTAACTAGTATGCCAAAACCCAATTTCATAGATATTACAGCTTAGGGTGAGGTTACTGCTTAAAATCAGGTTGATTTAAAGAAAAATATTAAGTACATAATGGCAAAGATGACATCATGGCAAAAACTGTGAGGGTGGTTCACAAATAAGTGAGATTTGGGAAAGATTGCGCTAGTGGATTCTGGAAGCGTGCTAGCAGGGCCCTCACGGGTCATTCAGGTCACCCTCTCGGGCTTGGGCAGCTCCACGTGTGCTGAAGCCGCCTAGATGCTCCTAATGCTCTCCTGGAAGAGAGTCCCAGGGGTCCTGTGAAAGCCCTGCCAAGGTTTCCTCTGTCAGTGGGACCGCTAGGACAAAAGCAATAGAAAGAAGATTACATATGCAAATTATATTCAAATGTCAACTTGGAGTTAGTGTCTCAGCTTCTTCATCTCTAAGATGTCCCTGGCTGGTCCTCTCTTCCACCTCTTCTGTTCTCCTCTGGTGGCACTTGGGAGAATGGCATATGAGAACACGCAGGCTCAACGTACAGAGGGGAGCACTGAGGTTCAGAGAGGGGAAGGCTCTGACTTAGGATCATTCAACCATGAGTGTGGGACTGTCCCACAGCTCCTGTCCCTTCAGCCCCTGCGCCACCCCAATCAGGCAGCTCCAGTCCCCTCTGCAGTCCTGTCTAGCACAGCTCACTTTCTTCAAACCTTCTAAACTCACCAAAGGCACAAGAAACTTGTGACATTGGTCACCTCTAAGAGGATTGCCAGGTAGTTGAGGGACTGGGGTGAGAAGAGACTTTTTATTTTTATACTTCTTCAGTTTTAAAGCATGTGAAGGCATTACTGAGCCCACAAATAAATAAGTAATAAAACAAATCAAGAGTTCTGCTCACTCCCTGAGCTAAATCTCAGAAATAATCACATTTGTTTGATACTTGGACATTTTTAATATACTAACTCTTATGATCCATATGAGTCCCAGGCAATAAGCTCCATTTTATTCTTTATTTTACTTGTTTATTTTTGAGACAGAGTCTCTCACTCTGTCACCTGGGCTAGAGTGTCATGGCATCATGACAGTTCATAGAAACCTCAAACTTCTGGGCTCAAGTGATCCTCCTGCCTCAGCCTCCCGAGTAGCTGGGACTACAGGCATGCGCCACCATGCCCGGCTAATTTTTCTATTTTTAGTAGAGATGGGGTCTCACTCTTGCTCAGGCTGATTTTGAACTCCTGACCTTGAGTGATCCTCCCACCTTGGCCTTCCAGAGTGCTAGGATTACAGGTGCGAGCCCCCGCGCCCGGCCTAATATGCTCCATTTTATAGGTCTGGATACTAGTCTAGAGAGGGGAAATTTCTTGCCTGGGCTCACACAGTGCCTCTGTACTGATATATTTGGGCTAACATCCAGGTGCTCTGATTCCCAGTGCCTGGCTGATACCATTGCCGCATCCACATAAACTCATAATTTCTGCCAGATTGTCCTTGAATCAGCGTGAGATGATGTGTTCATATTTGCCCTTAAATAGACATTTTCAAACTTTAACCTAAAGAAGAGGCAGGAAGACCAGTCCCATCTCAGCTGCGTAGGTGGCAACCTCCTCTGCCTCGCCCACCCCCTAAAACATCCTCCTGTCTCCTCTAGAAGCCACAGAGCACTCAGCCACTTGGTGCTCACCCTCCCAGGGCTCCATGCTGGCGCCTTAGCCTGGCACAGACATTCTAAAGAGACAACTTGGCAGCTGCAAGTGCATTCATCTAGGGGGTCACTATTTCGGGGCCTGAGGGGTTTCTTTTTAGCCTTTGCAGCTGGTGTCTCTGAAATGGAGAAGTCTGTCCTTCACCCAGTACGGGCAGTGCGCAGACCTTGTGCCCCCAGAAGTCTGCGTTGCAAAGCAGGAACTGTGCTCAGCAAGAAGCCCCGGAATGGGGATGAGGGGAAGGCAGTGGGGTGGGGGTAGAGAAGCAGATGCATGCTGTGTGCTGATCAAAGCAGTGTTCCCGCTTCAAAATAGGTCCCTCCTATCCGCTGTCATGGCAATGCAAATAAACACCTCACCCTGTCAGTTCTTCTTTTGTAGCAGCAACCACCCAAGAACTCTGGGGCCTAAGGTGGAAAAGTCCTTGGGAGGTCACCAGATCCCCTGTCTGCCACCTGGTAAGTCTTGCCCAAACCAGCTCCAACTACTCTGGAAGGTCCTCTTGAGCAAGGGCTCTGCTTGTCTCTTCCAATGTCTTCCCAAGATGCCTCGCGCAGGCCCTTAGCACACCACTCGCTTGTTAATCAGTTCCTGCTTCAGTGACCCTCCAGCCCTAACTGTCACCTAGGAGCCGTGCTCATTCAAGTCATGAGCTCGTCCTGATGAAACATTGAAGCCAGTGGCAATGACTGAGGTCAGGCCGGAGCCAGGAGGGTGGCCTCGGTGGCCTCAGCGAAGCCCAGCCGTACCCGTCTCTCTGTTCCTCCACAACGCTGTCATCCCGCTTGAGACAACTGTGTCCCCCTCAACGGAAGGTAGTTGCCACCCACTTGTCCACACCCAAATAGGATACCAGAGGCAGAAGGCAGACAAAAAGCCAGGCTCAAAGAAACTTGTTAGAGAGCAAAAGGAGGGGAGTTTTTACTTCAGGGCTATGTATATCCCTAGCTATGTATAACTAACTCCGAAGGCCACCTCCTCTTGGAAACCTTCTAGATAAAGCAAGTGCTGGGAATATCTCAGGCACTGAACCCCAACAGCCAGGTCTCCTTGCTTCATCCTCCACTTACCTGTTTCCTCTCCCGAAATATCTCCCACCCCTAAAACACTTCCCAGTGGAAAGAAGGCATTGGAGAACAAGGGAAGCTTATGGGTGGCTGCCACTTGCTGATAGCTTTGGAAGGAAGTCGTCTTTGGCTCCCTGACAAGTGCAAAACCTCTCTCTGAGAACTAAAGAGGCCCCGCACTCGAGCCAAAAGGCAGGGCCCGAGAAGTCCAGTGAACGCCCAGTGGAGGGGGACAGAGAGGACATCTCCAGCTTTTACATCTCGGCCATTGGCTCTGCTGCCCAGGAGCCTGACCAGCTGCTCCCTGAAGAAGACTGAGCAGCTCAGCCTCACTGTATGCCGTTTGTGATCCTCACGCCATGCACTTACCTGCGTTCTTCCTCACCTGCAGCAACGGCAAGCACTGCAAAGCAAACGGAGACGAAGTCAAGGCATTGCAAAGACACAACATCCAAACTAGAAGAGATCTTAAAGTCAGCCAGTTCCATCTACCCATTTTACAGCAGGACACATTGAGGCCCACAGAAAAGGAAAATGAAGCAAGAATCAAAGTGGAGCCCAGAATCCCAGGCTCCTGACTGCCCACTCCATACAACTGTACTTTCTCCTACCCCAGGGGCTGCTTCCTCTGGTTCACTTCACTCTCTCTGAATGGAGAGTGCTCCCAAGTCAGGGGATTGGAGACAGTCTGCCACAGCTCACAGTACTGTTCCAAGGCCTGAAGGTCAGCATTTTCTTGGCACATACTAACCCTGGTATGGCATCAACCAGGCTAGAAGCACGGTGTGTTGGTGGAAAGAGCAGCATTTAGAATTGGAGAGCCCAAGTTCAGAGCCACCTTCCTCTACTTACTGATTATGTGGCATTGGACATCACTCATAACCTCTTGAGGCTTAGTTTCTGCATCCATGAGACTAAGAGAGTAAAAATCATGACCTCACAGGCTTCGTGAGAAATTAATGTATATGAAAGCACTTTTCAAAAATCATTAAGCACTTTATAAATTCATTCATTCAACAAACATTTATAGAATACCAATGCCCTACAGAGGACAGTGCTAGATGCTGAGGATCTAGTATTGATCTAGACAGATAAGTCCTCATGGAACCGAACTCCTAGTGGGAAGGGACAAACGATAAATAAGTAAACAAAGAAATAAGGAAATTTTGGGCATCGCCAAGAACCAAGGAGAAAGTTTAAAGGGTGAGATAGAGAGTGATCAGGCAAGGGGAATAAGGAGGTGGCCAGAGAGGGTCTCACTGAGGAGGCGAACTTTGAGCAGAGACTTGGATGACAAGAAGGAGTCGGCAATGTGCAAAACATTCCAGGCAAAGGCTAGAGAGAGGAGCAAGAGCCAAATTATGTAGGACTTCGAAGGCCAGGGTGAAGATTCTGGCTTTGATTGCAATTACAGTAGGCAACCATTGCAGGGTATAGAGCAGGAGAAGGATAGGATCTGATTTCCACTTTCAAAAAGTCACTCTGGCTGCTGGGTGGGGAGCGGACTATAGGGCCAGAGTGGAAGCGGGAGGCTTTTAGAGCAGTTCAGGCAAACGACGTCAGTAGCTTGGCCTAAAATGGTAGTGGGAGAAACATTCAATCAATACTTAAGAAGGAACAAGAAAAAGGAAGGAAGGAAGGAAATACAGGAACCTCTTAGAGGTAGCAGGGCCTTTTTGCCTGTTCTTCTGCCTTTGTGCAGCCAGCCTTGAAACCAACTGAAAGATTGTCAGAAAAGGAGTTGCCATAGTATGTGTCTTATCTCTTATTCTGTGCATGATAACTGCCATGCCAGGTACAGACACTTGATCACAATGCTTCCTAATCCTGGGAGATTTGTCTCAGCCTTAGATCACCCCAAACTGACTAGAGGTCAGTTGCACCCTTATAGACCACAATCAGCCACAGTAGACAGGAGGGATGGGGGCTGGACCCTTGAGTGTTCATTGGCAAGGCTCTTGAGGGATGTTAGTGTGAAGGAGATGGAAAGTTCTAGAATTTGATAGATGTGACCAGAAGTGAAAGACCAATAGAGAAGGACAGATATGAAAGTCCTATACAAAGTTACAAAGTGGAATGATGATTAAGCAAGTCAGTATAATTCTCAGTGGTGAACAAAAAGGGAGGAGAAAAGAAAAAGAGGAGAAGGCAGGCCCCTGTGATATCCTAAATGTGACAGTTCTGGAAAATTAGGAGGAAGGAACAGAGTCGTATTAAATCTCTTACTCCCCTGCCTTACTAGCCCAACCCACCATAGCTATACCAGAATTAAAGATAGTTTAGGACACAATTAGGCCTTACATTTACACAGAAATTTACAGGTTACAAATGAGCAAGCTTCTTTAACCGTCATGATCATTCTGCATGAGGAAAATAAGTCTTAGAGAAGTGAAATGACTTACCCAAGGTCACACAGCTAGTAAATGTCAAGACCAAGTCTATGCTTGAGGTCTATAGGCTCCTAATTTTATGGCATCCTACTCTTTTCTCTCTGGGGTCCAGGATAGTATGGATTGGGCTAGGACCATGAGTCCCACTCTGCTTTTGACCTTGATCCTGACGCAATTTTAGTAGCTGAAAGACTTTCAGGAAAAGATGATGTACAAACTTTTGCATGAGAGAGTTCTGCTACAGAGTGAAGGCCCTTTTTGTTTGCTGGTTGTAGAACATGTCCCTCTCACTTGAGGGTTCTGAACCTAGGAGCCAGGAGTCCAGCAGCTACAAAAGACAGTTACTCTAGAAAAAGACCAGGATTAGCAGTGACAATTTTCCTATCTAGTGGGTCATTCATTCACATATTCATTCATTTATTCATTCATTCACTAGGTGCCTCCTCAGGGATAGGCCCTGCACTAGGTACTCAGGGATTCAGGTGAATCAGACATGTGTCCTGCTTCAAGGAATTCACAGCTGGCTGGGCGCGGTGGCTCAGGCCTGTAATCCTAGCACTCTCGGGGTCAGAGATGGGAGGATCGCTTGAGCTCAGGAGTTTCAGACCAGCCTGAGTGAGACCCCCGTCTCTACTAAAAATAGAAAAAAAAATAGCAGAGCAACTAAAAATACAAAAATTAGCCAGGCATGGTAGTATGTGCCTATAGTTTCAGATACTGGGGAGGTTGAGGCAGGAGGATCACTTGAGCCCAGGAGTCTGAGGTTGCTGTGAGCTAGGATGACGACACGGCACTCTAGCCTGGGCAACAGAGTGAGACTCTGTCTCAAAAAATAGGAATTCACAGCTAAGTGGGGGAGTCGGTCACACACACAAATCCTCACAATTCACATAAGTACTTATTAATAAGTACTACGGGAAAGTTTGAAGCCTTGTGGAAATTCACTGCTGGGAGTAGGGCTACATTGTGGTGAGGACCTTCATGAGGAAGGTAGCATTTGGAATAGGTCTGGAAGCCTGAGTAGTTGTTCATCAGGCAGACAAGGGGCAAAGAACCCAGGCATAGATAAGGATGAGGAGGTGTCCAAGTGTGTGGTTTGGGGAACTGTGTGTAGCCCAGAGAGAGAGCACTCTCTCCACACAGAGAGAGAAATGAGTCTGGAGCAGCAGGTAGGGGCCCGATCACAAAGGACTTGCAGGTCATCTTAAGGAGCTGGAACTTTATCCAGAGCCCAATGGGAAGCCATCGAAGGGGCCTAAACAGGGGAGTAACACAGTCAGATTCATGTGTCAGAACGTTTATCTGCTGAGTGAAGGATGGATTGAGAATGAGGGGCTAGGCAAAACGAGGGACAGGGAGACCACAGTAAGGGTAAGGTTCTGGATTGGGCAGTGGCCTTTGGGATAGTGAGGAGAGGACCAATAGAAGGACTGTTCACACGGTAGAACCAAAGACACTACCATGGGGGCCTGTGAGGAGGATCCGAGAGGAGTGAAGGATGACTCCAAGGTTTCTGGCCTGCCAACTGAGTGCATGAGGGTGCTGTTGACTGAGTTCAGGAATGGAGGGAAACATGGTTTGGGGTCTATGGGAGGGAAATCTTCCTACTGTAGTGAATTTTACCTTGGAACTGTTGGGTTCAAGGGGTCTGTGGAGCAGATGCAGTCAGTGTTGTGGGAGATAGAGTGGCCAGAAAGATCAGGAGTTTTTGTGAGAAGAAGGGAAACATGGCGAAAGAGTAAAAAAGACAAAGCCAGAGCTGAAAGGGGGATAGAAGCGGAAGATGGTGGCTGGGTGAGAGGCAGGGAGGGCTGAGAGGGAGAGCTTGGACACAAGCTGAAAGGCTTTTGACAGGCTCTGTCCAAAGCCAGGCGCCCTGGGCCATGAGTGGCTGGGACGGGGCTCACTCTCCTCAGCGTCCTATCTGCTCAGTCCGAGGGCTCTAGGCCCAGCCCTTGCGATCTGAGGGAGGCTTAGGCTTTTTGTCCTTTCCTTGCCGGGTTTCTCTGTTCCACCCTGCCCCCATCTGCCCCCCAAACCCCCCTAACCCCTGGCCAGCCCCGTGCCATAGAGCCAGGCCTAGGGCCACAGTCATGGGAGCACGTTCTTCACATTCCAGCCTCCCCAGCCCTCTCGGCTGGGCCACACAGAGCCCTATTCACAGCCTGGCCCACCCTCCCTCCAGAGTGGGCTCTCGCTGCCCCCAGGCCCAGCCTGTGTTTGGCCAGCACAGACTACGGCCGCTGTGGGAAGCAGGCTCTCCTGACCCCTCTGGAGCTGACTCCTCTGTCTCTCGGGGTCTCTCGGCTGGGAGGTGGCTGCCATGGGCTTGGCCACTTGTGCTTACATGAGTGTGCACGTGTGATCTATGCACCCAGCAAGCTTTCTCTAGGCTCGGCCTGGAATAGGGGCTGTGTTGGGCCAGGCTGCCACTGGACACAGGGGTCAATAGGACACAGGCTGGGTCATTAGAGGAGCTCACTGTCCAGCGCAGAGAAGCTGGGCAGATGGGGCACTGTGTGTGGTCTGAGGCTGGATTGAGCCTGCCACCAGGTCTTAAAAATGGAGCGTTGGTGTCATGGTGCTACTTTTAAACCCCATGCAATGGCCTGGGGACATATGCTTATGTTCAGGGTGTGATGTCTGCGGGAATAGGAGGGTGCAGCCCTGGAGAATGCCAATATGTCCCCTGGAAAGAGCAGAGAAGACCTGGTTTAAGAAGGATGGACAGACCATATCCCTAGGCTTGACCTTCACCTTTGACCAATTCTTTCCTGGGCCTCAGACTCATTGCCTATAATGATAGGTGGGCCCCTGACAATTCTTATCCTTCTATACAAGGGAGAGGGTAAGGGACAATGCCAGCTGAGAAAGCGTAGTAGAAGAAATGACTTCCAGAAGGCTTTTGTAGAGTTCAGAGTCTGGGACAGCCTCTTGAGAAATCCTTCGAGGGCCCGTCTCCCCTCTGTCTGCTTGCTGGGGGTTCGCGCCGTCCCATAGCAGCCCGGAGTGTGTGGGCCTCTCGGAAACCTGACTCTCCATTCCTGACCACTGTGGGCCCAGACCGACGCATCCACCTCCAAAAAGGGCGCTCAGCCTGCAGCCTCAGGAACACTGATGGTTTTGTAAGTCACCTCCCTGACAGAAATTCCTGCTGCCTTGGGCTCTTTTCCCCTTAATTTCTTCCTGCCAGTTCTGATGGGGTCTTTTTCCCTCCTGCCCTGCCCGACTCCCTGACCTGGCCTGCGGGGCCGCTCCAGGCCCTGCTCCTTTGGGCCCCTTCCCCACGCCCCCCACCCCCCCGGCAGCCTTCTCCAGCCTCCACAGCAGGCCAAGCGCAGGGCCAGGGAGGAGAGTGAGCAGCAGCTGCAAGCCCCAGGGGTTCTCAGGACAATCTCAGGAATGTCATGTCCCAAAGACTTGACTTTCCCACCAGCCAACAGGGAGCCTCCTTCCGGCTCAGAGCTTGGGAGTCTTTCCAGGAGAGAGGCCGCGGAAGCATGAGTGTAGGAAGGGCTGCAGCGGAGAGACACAGTGGTTCCCGTGTGGGATGGAGCCTCTTTTCTAGACTCTGACCAGGGATGGTAGTAGGGGTGGGGACAGGAGGAATGGGATGAAGGAAATGGCAGGTAAAAATTTTCTTAATTTTATAGATGAAAACCTGAGGGCCCAAACCACGGGCCCAGAGTCACCTAGAACAGCCAATCAACTGTCTTCACATGGAACTCACATTTACTGAGCACCCACTGTGTGGCAGTCATTTTCATGTGTGCCAACACTGTCATCAGTTGGGAAGCAGGGAATGTTCTCCCCATGTTATGGATGAGGAAATAGGCTCAGAGAGGAGAAGAGGCAGATCCTGGGCAGTGGATGGGTGTCCTGTTTCCAGCTAGCAGATTCTATCATCCTACCACATTCTTCTCTCCAGCTCCCAGAGGGCGACCAAGCCCAGGTAGCGGGAAGGCCGGGGAAAGTCAGCCCACACCCGCTTCCAGGGCCTCGACCCCCATTCCCCAAGTGCAGGACTTCCTTTCCTCTGCGCCTCGGCAGCCCTAGCCTCGGAACTGCAGATTGACCTGCAATCCAAGGTCACGGGCAGCAGCAGCAGCTCAGGGACTGGCCAGATGGATGGGGTCGAGGAGCTCCAGTCCTCCACCCGCTGTGAAACCTCTGACCCCAAATCCCGGGGCAGGCCGCCTGAGCTGCTGCTCCTTGTTATTGCTGTGAGGGACTCGGAAGTGCAGGAAGGACCCTGGCTCCCAGAAATTCCCAGGCTTCCAGCTGTTCTCAGGCTCCAGGGGCTGCTGGGAGGACCCGCCTCCAGTGCAGACTCTCCTCCCTGAGCCCGGGCTCCCTTCCCTCTTTCCCAGGGACCTTGAGTGGAAATCGCTAACATTTTGGGAACAGCAATTCTTTTTTTCATTTGGCCTGGAAGATCAGAGAAATATACGTGAAATATAATGAGAGTATCAGAGCTTGAAAGACTCTCAGAGATAAACCAATCCAACTCCCCTCATTTTACAGGTGGAGAAACTGAGGCACAGATTATATAAATATAGTGGACTTCAGAACTAGATCACCTGGGTTAAAAATCCCAAGTTCATCACTTAATAGCTGTGTGACCATGGATAAATTCCCAAACCTTTCTGTGTTTCAGTAACATGAAGATGATGAGAATAATAGCTTGTCCACCACATAGGGTCAACAGTTTCAGATCAGGCAAATTTGGAAGGGGGAGTCCCTGTCTGCATTCCCAGGCTGGCCCCAAGATTGTTCCAGGCTTTGCTGTTTGGAGGAATTAATTGGACCCCAGTGTGGCTATGCCTCTGCCTTAAGGACCAGTTGGGATTTAGACAGACTCAAATTGGTGACTGATCAGTGTCATATCCTGAAATGTTCCAGACTGAATCAATCGTGCCCACCAACAGGGCACTCGGGTTGTGAGTGGGGAAAACTCATTTTATGCCCAGTAGACAGTTCCATGAGGTAGGGACCTATGGTTATTTTGCTCACGGTTATCTATCTGCTGGAGGCCACAGTGTCTGGCACATGGTAGGCCCTGAATAAATATCACTTGGCTGAATGAGTGAGGGAATGAATTCCTCAAGGCTATCCCCAGCCTGAGCAACCCCCTCCCCTGCACTTCATTCACGATAACAACAAATAAGCATCTCAACAGGTTTCGCCATCACTACTCCATTTGATCCTCACTACAGCCTCGTGAAGTGCAAGCATGATTATCCCCAGTGAACAAGTAATGCAAATGGTTCCTGCTGACTTATGTCGTCGTGCTGCTTTTGTAAGGGCTTTATACATATTAACCCATTTAAGCCTCAGAACAAGCCTACAAAGCGGGCACTACTATCTACATTTTATGGAGCAAGACACTAAGGTTCAGAAGGGTGGAGCAACTTTCTAGAGCTCACACAGCTAGCAAATTGTGGCTCAGATAGGTGGAGGGCCTGACTCCCTGTCTTCTCACTCTAGATATGTTGGTCTTTTCAGTGCATCAGGAGCACCAAGTTCAAACTCGCGCACACAAGTTTCAAAGTCTCTCGTTCTGCCCCCTCCTCCATCACCATCCACACCCAAGTCCTTCACTGAGGGCGAGTCCCCTGGCTCTGTGCCTCTTCCCCCTCCTGTCTCCAGCCCTGCTCTTCCTTGAGGAAGCCCCCGGTCTGTCCCTCTGTAGGACGTCCCTTCAGATTCTGATGCGAAGGGGCGGCTGCCACGTGGGCTTCCCGTACAGCATTCCGTTGGCAACTACATTAAGTCTTGTCCACTGATGAGAGGTGACTTGCCCAAACCCACTCAGCCTAGATGTGGCAGAGGTGAGCATGACACCCATGGCAATCTGACTGTGTCCACAGCGCTGTCTGCCACAGCAAGCTGCCTTCTATTCGGAACTGGATTGCCCAGAAACCGACTCACAACTCTCTTTAACTCCATCTGCGCTAATAACCTTACCACAACCTATTCTTTCGCCTCAGTCCATGCGCCTGTGCCTCACAGATGCACGGCTCATGTCCAGTATCTAGGCGACGTTCAAGTAGCCACGTAGGGACAGCCCACAGACAGTGAGGGCTTTTTACACACGTCCCGAGCTAGTATACCACTCAGCTGACGCACTATTTGCCTGGGCTGTGGAACTCTGCAGAGAGGGCCGTGGGGGAGAAACCTCCCTCAGTGGGGTGTAGGGCCTTGTCCACCGGCAGACACACACGCTCACATCAGACCTGGTTAAGGGACCTTCAGCAATGTCCCAAGATGAAACAGACTACCAGCAGAGGTGGTGAGCTCCACATCATTGGGGGTATACAACAGTGTCTGGCTATTCCTTTGGTGAGTTGTGAAAGGGGGACTCCTACATGGAATGTGGAGATGGCATCCAACCCCAAGAGTCTGTATACACTCGTGTGCCCTCCTGAGTGTGTACGCGCACGTGAGCCTGCGCAAGGAATGCGCAAGCTCGCGCCCGCATGCACGGGTGCCCAGGCAACCAGGCACGAGAGCAGTAACATGGGAGCCGCGGTATACTTGGGGACGAGCATCCACAGGAGAGGGTGCTTGAGGGCATGTGCCTGGGTGAACGCGGGAGGGCCCTTGTGTGCACGCGCACTCACACGCGTGCCCTGATATGTGAGCACAACAAGCGGGGAAGCCGCGGGCACCACGTTGGACCTTCTCTGATATTGTGTGACCATCCACCTATGCTATAAGAGGAGGGAACTGAGGCACAGCAGGGAGCATTGACCCTCTCAAAGTCACCCAGAGGTCACTGCTGGGATGGCGCTCCAGCCAGATTCTCAACCCGGCCAGGCCAGTGCCCTCTAGGACCTGATATGCCCACCTGAAATGAAGAGGGTGACATGAGAGAGGATTCATGTTCTGAGCACTCATGCTAGGTGCTGAAAAGGAGCAAAGGGACACATCAAAGAAATGGTTGTGCGTGTGTGAGCGTGAGAGAGACAGAGACAGGGGGAGGGCACATCAGACACGTATGAGACTATTTCTATTGGGCTCGCCTCACACCCAAACGTCTTGTCTCTTGGCTGCCCCTAACTCCAGAGCAGCTCAAAGCAATCTTGAGCCCTGGCCTGGCCTCTTGCCACCTTCCCAGTGTCCTGGGTGCGGGGGGGGAGGCAGAGGCAGTTGTAGCATAAGAGCAGACAAGACCTGAAACCGTAACCCTGGAGTTTCCAGATACAGAATAAGCCTTGCTCTTTGCTTTGGTGCCCCAGTATACAGTTTAGAAATCTGCTTCCAACAAGTCGTATGTATTGACTACGTACTCCATGCTACGCACTTTAAAAACACAACGTCACCAAAATCACGTGGCATCTCTGAGAGGCAGGCATCGATGAGTGCCATTTTGCAGATGAGGAAACTGAGGCAAGGACAGGACCCAATATTGCTTTAAGCTGCTCTGGACTTAGGGGCAGCCAAGGGACAAGATGATCTGAGAGGGTCCTTTTAGCTAAAGCAGGCTCTGCCACGGCCATGCCCCTTCCCTCAGTCAGCTCCCCCACAGCCTTGCGATTGCTCACGGGGGCCGGCCTCAGAGAGGGAGGGTGGCTCAGAGCCGCCCATGCCCTTGACTGGGCTTCCAAGCCCAGAGAGCCTGCCTTCCCAGCTGGGGCCTCAAAGCAGCAGCATTGGAAAAGGGAGCAGGAAGTCCAAACCTGTGCATGGGTCTGGCAGGCTGCCTCTTAGCCCCAAGATCTAGTCGTGTGTTGATTTGCACATGCCAAGGACACATGCAACCACAGACCTGTGTGTGCTCATGTGCATGCACATGTGCCTTTGCAGTATGTGCACGCCTCTGTACATCTAGAGAATTTTGTAGATGTGCCTAGATCTGTGTGTCTCTGGGTGTGCCTGCACGCTTGCATGTGGGAGGGTATGCATGTGTGCACATGTGTGCCTACTTCTGCATATGAATGCATGCATGTGTGTGTGAGTCCATGTGCTTGTGTATGCGCATGGCCTGTGTGTGCACGTGCATTTGTGCATGTTTGTGCCTGGGTATACATGTGTCTGTCTCTATGTGTGTATACACACTTGAATGGCATGCCGGTGCATACGCGTGCATAGCTGAGTGTGCACAAATTCATGCATATGTCCTGCGTCTGCAGATATGCACAGAGTGAGTGTGTGCATGTGTGTGAGTATCTGGGACCTGGGATAGAGATCCCCGACCTTCTCTTGGAGCTCTCCTACCCTGACAATTTCTAAGAGGCTGACGTGGGTTGGGGCACGTTTGCTGGATGTCTGAGAACTTGGGGTAATGAGTGAAAAGGAGCACCCAGGATGGTTAGCCAGGGTAGCGGGCAGTGGTGCCTCTCAGGCATCAAACCTTAAAGACACTTTAGTTCTCCCATCCAGGTCATCATCATCTGCTCCCCCCCAGTCCTCACTGCCATTGCAGCCACCTCCTTCCTGGCCTCCGCGTCTCCTCTTGAGCTCTTCCACACCAACCCACCTGCTACCGCTGGAGTGCTTTCCCTAAAACAGTCCAACTAATTATATTCCTCCTTTACTGAAATCAGCCTCCACCCCCAAAACAGTAGTCCCCAGACTTTGGGATTTCATGGATGAGGAAAACAATTTTGAAATAAATGAACAGGGGAACAGTTAGCATGTTACAGAGTTTTTTTGTTTTGCTGAGGACATTTTCAAAAATTCTCATTCCTATTTTGTAGAAAAAAGATCACTTGAACCCTCACCCCCACAGGAAGGACACAACAATCTCTAAATAAAGAATAGTCCTTTGAACTGAATTAATTTAACTTCATGAAAACTGCACGACATTATCCCTACTTTTGTCTCATTGTACGGCAGAGGGGTGAAAAATTTCGTTCTGGGGCCCCACTAGGTGAGGACCATGAGCCCACGGCTCAATTCCAAACCTTCTGGGTGGCAGCCCCTGCTTCCTTCTCTCTAGCTCCTCTCCCCTCGAACCCTGCTCTTGAGCCATGTCATGACACAAGCCCTTCCCGGCCCCAAACTCTTGCTCACAAAGTTCCCTCTGCCAGGCATGCCTGGAATGCCCTTCCCCCCTTTTTGGACTGAGAAACTCTTCTCTTCCTTCAGCCTCAGGCTCAGCCCAAATGTGACCTTCTGTGAAACCTTTCCAAGTCCCTCCCAGTGGAATGGATCTTTCCTTCCCAAAGGTCCAGCATTCCTTTCACCCCATCTTATAGTGGTTTGAAAGTCTTCCTCCCGGGCTGGACTGTGGGAAACCACATAGTGTCAAGAAGGGCCCAGACTTAGGAGCTCCAATCTCATCTCCATCAGTCATATCTGAGTGACCTTGAAAATATTTCTTAACAGTTCGCAGCGTCCTTTCTTATCTACAAAAGCAGGAAAACAATGGATTGCAGTGATCACCCCCACAGGAATGAATTAAAAGTGCCTAGGTCTGGTACACAGTGGATACTAAATGCATATTATTTCCCTGGTTCTTGAGAGCAGAAATCATGCTTTACACAACCCTGTGCTCACGTATCCCCCACGGCCAAGATATAGTAGGCGCTCAACAAATATTTACCGACCAACTATGTAGCACATTGTCGGGCATCTAGTAGCTGTTTGATAAATATTTGTCACTTTTGTTATCTCCTCTTTGAGGAGAGAAGCCATGTCCTCTTTTGTCTGTGTAGCTCCCATGGTGCCTAGCACAGAGTAAATGCTTGATATATGTCTGTCTATGGAAACTAAGAATAATAATAATAATGATAGATACCATTACTTGTGTAGATGCCCCATGCCAGGCATCGCACTAGGAACTTTATACACATTACCTCTTGTATTTGCATATGATTGATATGGGAACAATAACACCAACCTCATCACCCTATAAGGTCGGCGCTACTGTTGTCCTCATTTTAAAGCTGAGGAAACTGAGGCTCAGACAGGTTAAGTATCTCGCCCTTGTGGCAATGCCTGGGAAGCAACAGAGTCAAGTTTTATGAAAAAGAGCCGGCTAGCCTACTTGTTTTCACGGGAAAGTAGCAGAAGGTCACAGAGCCGGTTAAGTGACAAAGCGAGACTTGAACTCAAGCCTTTCTAGCTCCAAGAGCCGTGGGGAGCCTCAGAAGCCCGGCGGCACTCGATGGTCCCCAGCTGCCTCCACCCCCCTGAGCAGCGGGCTGGGCTGGGGCTGGGCAGCCGCTTACCTTCGCCTTCCTGAAGCAAGCCCAGAAAATGTCCAGCAGAGGCATGGCAGCGCGTGGGGAGCTGCCCGGGCCGGGCAGCTCTGCTGGGCGCAGGCCTCTCCCTCTCCAGGGACTAGGCTAGAGGGGACCCGGGCTCAGCAAGAGCCAGCTCTGGCCCTGCGCTCCATCAGCCGGCCGGGAGCCGAGAGGCGAGAGCAGGGGCGGCGGAGCTCAGCTGCCTCGACTGCAGGCGCCTCCCGCCTCCCGGAGGGCTGCCTAGGGAGGGAAGAGGGGAGGGAGGGAAAGAGGCCGGCGAAGGAGGAGGGACCAGGAGGCGGGTCCCTGATTCAAACTCGGCACCGTTAACCAGTTGGCTGGGACTGGACAGCGATGCCAATTGAAATTCCCTGAACATCACAGTTCCCCGGCTCCTAGTGTCCGCCCGCCTGCCAGCTCACCCACCAGCCCCGACACCTGCGAGCCAGCATGCCCTCCCGCCCGCCCCCACTGCCGCCCCGCTCCCTGCCCCCTCCAGGCAAGCCAGGCCGCGCAGGGACTGTGCAGAGAGCGCCAGAGAAGTGAAGCAAGGAAGGAGAGCCCTCAGCCCACGCAGGCCCCAACAAGGCGTGAAGGCGGCGGTGGAAGGGGAGGCCACCGTTCTCAGACAGGAGCTCTGGGCCCCGCTTCAGCGGGCGTTCGCCAGACCTGCTCTAAAGTCAGGAGTGACTCACTCCGGCACCTCAGGGATGCTCCTTCCTTCCTTCTGGGTCTCAGTTTTCCTAGCTAGACAATGAGAGGCAGGCTTAGAGGTCTTGAGCCTCAAGTCTGCTGCGTGACTCTTGTTTGGGGTTAGGTCCAGGGCAAGCCGTGAAGAAACTCCATCCTGGACAATTACAGATCTTGTTGGAACTCCCGAGCTGCCTCTGGGAGGCTGTAGGAAATCAGGTAATGCCCGAAAGAGAATCTGAATCCTCAGAGGTCATTTCGTTCATCCCCCTGCCTCTCCCAGCTCAGATAGCTGAACAGATGATGACTTCCCTCCTTTATCCACTGCCATGCTCAGAGCCTTTCGAGTCCAGAAGTTGAGCCTGGAATCTAAAATTGAACCCTCTACACGTTCCAAAGCCAGTTCTTTCAGTGGAAAGAGCGTTAGCAGCAGGGCATTCTAGAGGCTTTCTGGGCAGGAAGCCATTAAGAAGCAATGATCCTCCCCCGCCCCTCCCTAGACCTCACAAGGCAGGGTGCCATGGCTGGTGGCCAGAAGGCTCCCAGGGACCCCGTGGCAATGGGCCAGGCTTGGGTCTCTGGGGACACATGTCGTCACGAGGCCCAGAATAACTTACTGCCCCTGGCCTCCCTTGCCTTTCAGAGACCCAAGCTGGTCAGGCAAAGGGCCAAGTCCTGGCACCCTGGAAGGTCCTAGCCTGCTTTGAACAAGCCTCTGCCTACCTTCGAGGACTCGTCATCGGTGGTTTGTCCTGAGGTTTGTCCAGAGGGTCCGTAAGGGTCCCTGCAGCTCTGCTTACAGCTTACTCTGTGGGCCTCAGTTTCCCCACTTTTACACCCAGGAGATTGCATTAACTGATCTCCCACCTTCTCTCTACCTCTGACCTCAGGGCGTCTCAGATGTGAGTTCGGTAGGGCCATGTTAGGAAGACAGAGAGCAAGGGCCAAGACACGTGGCTCCTTCCCCTCCGGCTCCCCCTGCACACGGGCTTATGGGGGGGGGGAGCCCCCTGCATGGGGTGGGCATAACATGAAAAGCCAGAGCAGAAAAAGAGCATACACCCTCTTCCCTGCAGCTGGAGGCCGGAGGACGGAGACCAGGGGACAACTGTTGGAGGAGAAGCACCCTGGCCATCTAGGAAGGCCGCCTAGCCTCTGCTCCCTGGAGTTGAGCCCCATCTGGGCCCCTGGGAGGAGATGCGACAGCTGTGCCTTTGGGCATTCATTCAGAAGGCACAACAGGGCACCGCACACCACGCTGACCTGGGAAACCAGGCAACTGAGGCTTCCGATCTGGGTCTCTCATGCCAGTTTAGCCTTGAGGTTGTTAAGCCCATGAACTCTGGAAGCAGACAGCCTGGATTCCAATCCCAGTTCCATTACTCTCTAACGGGGTAACCTTGGGCCTCTTACTGCCTTAGTGTTCCCATCTGTAAAACGGGGGATAATAATAGTACCTGTCTCCATGGGAGGTTTAAATTGAATGAGTGAAACCATTTAGCACAGTACCTGGCATAGAGTAAGTTCTCAGTAAATATTAATATTTGCTATTATTGAAGAAGCAGAGGCTTTGGAGCTAGATAGACTTAGATTTTTTTTTTTTAGACAGTCTCACTCTGTTGCCTGGGGTATGTGCCGTGGCATCAGCCTCGCTCACAGCAACCTCAAACTCCCAGGCTCAAGGGACCCTCCTGCCTCAGCCTCCCAAGTAGCTGGGACTACAGGCATGTGCCACCATGCCCGGCTAATTTTTTCTATATATATTAGTTGGCCAATTAATTTCTTTCTATTTTTAGTTTTTGCTCAGGCTGGTTTCGAACTCCTGACCTTGAGCGATCCACCCATCTCGGCCTCCCAGAGTGCTAGGATTACAAGCGTGAGTCCCCACGCCCAGCCCAGACTTAGATTTGAATCCCGGTTCTGCGGCCTTCTAGCAGTGTGCCCTCACAAAGGCCACTTCGCTTCTCTAAGCCCGTTTCTTCGTCTGTAAACTGCACATTTAGTGCTTACATAAGGGACTGCTGTCAGGAGTTAATGACATAATTTTCAAACACACTCACTATGCTTGGCACATGGTAAGTGTTCAGTAGATGTTAGTTCCCTTCCTCCCCTGTCCTCGGTGCTCCTGGCTCTCCAGCGAGCGGAAGGAACATCGATTTGACATCATCTAGACATGAGTCTCCATGCAAGCCCAGCTACTTTTGGCTGTGTGAACACCTTAAGCAAGTCACTTTGCCTCTGGGCCCCTCAGTTTTCCTGGCTGTAACACGGGGATGAAGATAAAGATCTCTGCTCACAGGCCACACCTGTAATCCTAGCACTCTGGGAGGCCGAGATGGGTGGATCGCTCAAGGTCAGGAGTTCGAAACCAGCCTGAGCAAGAGCGAGACCCCATCTCTACTAAAAATAGAAAGAAATTAATTGGCCAACTAAAAATATAGAGAAAAAAAATTAGCCGGGCATGGTGGCGCATGCCTGTAGTCCCAGCTACTTGGGAGGCTGAGGCAGGAGGATCGCTTGAGCCCAGGAGTTTGAGGTTGCTGTGAGCTAGGCTGACGCCACGGCACTCACTCTAGCCTGGGCAACAGAGTGAGACTCTGTCTCAAAAAAAAAAAGAAATCTATACTCACCTCCCAGGTTTGTCATTAAGAAAGAAGCAACATGCAGGAACTGATGTGAAGTTGGCTTTTTCAGTTAACGCAAGTGCTCCCTCCTCCTTGTCTCCTTCCTCCCCATCCCCTGTGGGGGCTCCGAATCTAGCAGGGCCTCCCTTGCCTCGCACCCAAGGCCTGCCATGAGCGGCACAGCCGGCATGAAGCCGCTTTCTCTGGGGGGGGCATGCAGAGTGCACCGTTAGGGCAGGTGGAACCCGGAGGGGCACGGCAGCTGTGAGCAGGCACGCAGGGGGCTGTCACATCAACCCTCCCTTGAGTAGCTGCTCTATTTCCACACCCAGGACCTGGCACTGCCCATGAAGGGGTGTCTGATCTAAGGTCCAAGTCACCAGTCTGTGCCAAGGAACCCACTGCGTCCATCCTGTGCCAGATACAGAGCAACCACACCCGTACCCACTAGGGGTGAGACAGAATGAGACAAGTGTGAGTCAGAGACCTACTGGAACAGGACTGCTTTCCATTATTAAAAGTTAGTAAGGACCCCAAAGAGGTTTTAATTTTGTCGTTTATATATATTGATTGACATTTACCATGTTAGAAATTAAGACTGAGACATTTAAAGAATATTGATTCATTCATTCATTTAAAAATTATGCTTAAAAATTAGGCATAATGTATTTTTAGACTATATTTTGTATATTCTATGAAGAATGGCAATATTTTCCAAACAAGAATAAGTTTACTGAGAAGAGCGACAAGGTTTTACACTTTCTGCTATTCTCTTTAATGTCCGGCTAAATAAATGAAAGCTGGATTCTCATAGCTGCTTCTGCATTGTCTTTTGCAAGATACAGTTTAGGTTGAAGTATATGAACAACATCCTGCCTCCTGCAGATAAGTAGGCTTAAATGACCTCACTGACCTTTGGAAAGGTTCTCAGGGACTCCCAGGGATTCTTGTCGTTGACCACACTTTGAGAACCACTGCATTAGAAGATCTTAATTAGGCTGGGCGAGGTGGCTCACGCCTGTAATCCTAGCACTCTGGGAGGCTGAGGCAGGAGGATCATTTGAGCTCAGGAGTTAGAGGCCAGCCTGAGCAAGAGCAAGACCCCGTATCTACTAAAAATAGAAAGAAATTAGCCAGGCGTGGTGGCACATGCCTGCAGTCCCAGCTACTGGAGAGGCTGAGGCAGCAGGATCGCTTGAGCCCAGGAGTTTGAGGTTGCTGTGAGCTAGGCTGACGCCACGACACTCTAGCCTGGGCAACAGAGCCAGACTCTGTCTCAAAAGAAAAAAAAAATAAAAAATAAAAAGATCTTAATTAGACCTCATTAGAAAATCCTGGAACATCTGAGCTGGAAGAGTCTTGCAGAGCACCCAGTTTGAAACCCTTCGTTGTACAAAAAAGGGAAACTGAGGCCCAAATAAGGAAAGAGAGTCTACGGCCATACCACCCTGAACATGCCTGACCTCGTCTGATCTTGGAAGCTAAGCAGGGGCAGGCCTGGTTAGTCCTTGGATAGGAGAAAAGAGAGTTCCCGAATTTCACACAGCAAGTCAGTGGCAGAGCTCAGAGCTGAATCCAGGTCTCCTGCTTCCTGGGAAAGTTCTTTTCTCACTGCCTTTGAATAAAATCCAGTTTTATAGTTCTAAGGGTGGCAGCTGTGGTATAGTGGAGAGTACCTTAGTCGGGGTGATAGAGAGGCCTGGGTTCTAGCACCAGGTCTGTCACTGATGCAGCAGTCAGAGTTCTTCAGAGCATCCAAAGATTATAGCTCAGGAGGCCTCATAAAGTAGTGAGCTCCCTGTCACTATATGTATACAAGGGAAGGGGTAGCCCAACTAACCTCTCGGGTTCCTATCAGCCTCAAGAACCTAAGAGAGGTGACTATAAATGGTAGTTACCCCACAGTTCAGGCGGAGTTCCCATGACAGGGCCAAATCAGTCACTTTCCCAGGTTGAGTCAGGAACATGGTGGGCAGAAAGAAAGAGTAGAAGAATTATTCTACATTTATTTTATTAAAGACTATTTATATATTTATCTATTTATACTCTACTTTTCATTCAACAACATCCAGTCATCTATTCAACAAATATTTATTTGACATCTACTATATACCACCAGTTAACGGGCTAGGTGCCCCGTTCCAACAAAAGTCATAAGCGATTTCAGATAAAAATAATATTTACATTTCATTGTACTAGAAAAGTACCTGTTTTGCCTCCTTTTATTTTATTCTCTACCTATTCATTTTATGCCCATTTTAGTGAGTGCCATGAACCCAATGAACCGTTGACTATTGCCTGACTATACATACATATATATGAGAAAGGATTTATATGGGGAATTGGCTCATGCAATTATGGAGACAGAGAAGTCCCACGACAGGCCATCTGCAAGGTCTGTAATCTGGAGACCCTGAGATGCTGGTAGCGTGGCTCAGTCCAAGTCCTAAGGCCTTTGAGTCAGGGAAGCCAACGGTGTAACTCTCAGTCCGAGGCCTAAGGCCTGAGAGCCCAGTGGGGGAGAGCACTGGCGTAGGTCCTAAAGTCCAAAGGCTGGGCCGCCTGGAGTTCTATGTCCAAGGACAGAAGAGAAAGTGCGTATCCCAGCTTCAGCAGATAGATCGACATATTCACCTTTTCTTTGTTTTCGTTCTCTCCGGGCCCCCAGCAGATTGGACGGTCTTGCCCACCTCGTCCACTCAGACTCCCACGCTGATCTCCTCTGATCACCTCGCAGACACACCCAAAAATAATGCTTTCCCAGCTTTCTAGATGACACCTAAAATTAACCATCACAGGCTAACAGTGAAGAATCAGAAAAGTAATCCTGAGCAGAACTCGGCACCAGCATTTCATCTTTTTTTCTTGGTCTCTAAGTATTTTCCAATCTTTCAATTAATGCATTGCACTACAAAAGAGAGAAAAAGCAAAGCACAATGGATATAAAAAGTTTCCCAGCATTCCACAGGAAGCCAGGAACTTGTGAAAGGCACAAGTCTGGATTTCCATTTGCAATCATTGCTATAGAGAGCAGACTCCTAGGAGTGCTCCTATGAGACAGACACTTGTGTAACAATCTCTGAACAGCAATTTACTCCCCTGGAGAGGAGTAGGGTGTTTATACAGCTCAAAGTATCACAGCAACATTAAGAGGAAATTACTCTTACCATTCCCATTTTGCGGATGAGGAAACTGAGTCCAAGAGAGGTGGAAAATCTTGCCAAGGTCACACAGCTGGTAAGTGATAGAGCTTGGATTTAAGCAAAAGCCACCTGACTTCAGAGCCCACACTTTGACACTTTACCCTCTGCTTAGATATGATGTTCACCCTGGCAAAGGGCTGGCTCACGCTCCACAGGAGAGTTAAGCCAACTAGAAAAAGAGCTCTGATCCAAAATAGAGCGTGAGGAGGTGAAAGTAGAGAGACAGAGGAAGTGTCATTGGAAGCTAGATGAAGGTCAGCTCAAGTGATAAGAAGGCTTGAGGGAAGAGGGGGCATTCTGGTTAAAAGATGGGCAGGATTTGGGGAAATGGTGGGATCAGTATTCCAGACAGAGAGAACAGCATAAGCAAAGGTCTAGAAGTAGGAATTCAGAAATTACATATGGGAAAGTTCATTCAAGAGGTCTGCAGGGTAGGGTGCATAGAATTACCATATTGAGCAAATGAAAGTGCAAGATACCCAGTTAAATTTGAATCTCAGATAAACAATGAATAATTTTTTAGTATGTCTGAAATTCAAATTTAACTGGTGTCCTGTGTTTTATATGGCAAGCCTGAGAGTGCATACATGGGATGCTAGAATGAGAAAGGCCAGATTGGAACCACATCCTAGAGGCCCTTCAATGTCAGGTTAGGTAGTTGCCAAATGACCTTGAAAACTTGCCTATCTGGGCCTCAGTTTCCTCAATCTGTAATGTGAGAGCACTGGACCCCAGCAGTGGTTCCTAAACCTGGTGCACATCTACTTTTACAAATGTATATTCCCAGGCCTCTCCCCAGATATTCTGGATCAGAACCTTAAGGAGTAGGGCCTGGTTCTCTGGTGATTCTGATAAACAGCTGGGTGTGGAAACCAACGGGCCAGGTGTCTCTAAGACCCCATCTAGCTCCTATGTTCTTTGTGGCTGATCCAAGAATTGATTATACTGGAGAGGTAGGCTATACCTTTGTACATTAAATCCCCGAGTCCCTTCCGTCCCCAACCTTCCCGCACCAGTGAGGCCCAACCGTCTCTACAAAAGACTTTGGAACTCCCATTCCTCTCTCAGCGTACAGAAGGCCACCACGTTAAGTGCCCACGCTCTGGGGAGTTCTGGCAGGTGGGAGGCAGCCGATCATTTCCTTGCTGCGCAATGTCCCTCGAGTTGGTAGGAATTTCTTCCTGCCTGAGGGAGGGGCCCAGGATGGCTGGGAGATGGGACGGAGACTGGAGTTCTGTGTGTCACAGGACCATCAAGGCAAGCAGCCAGAGACTGAGGCAGGCCTGGGCATGATCTCTAGAAAAGACATGAGATGCCCCGTGGAGAAGTGAAATTCCTGCTGTTGGAAAGTCTGGTCTTCCAGTCGCCAGGGCCTGGGGTAGGAAATCCAGACTTCCCAATCAGGAACGCAGGGTCCCTGCCCACTGCCACAGTGGCGACTGCCCGTAAGTAGGTCAGCTCGGCACCTCCTAGCTCCTGTGGCTCCTACCCCAGCCCACCCGGTATGCTGCGGGTCAGCAGCGGGGCGGGGGATATGACATCCCCGAGGACCGAGCTCCGCTACGTTTCCTGGCCAGGCCCAGCAGCCCCCACCTTGGGCCAAGCCACTTCACCTCCCTAGGATGGGCACTTGCCAACAGGCCGGCCCTGCTGGGCCTCACCGGAATTGGTGGCAACTGGGGGCTGAATCCCATGAGCATCTGACCATCAGAGGATCATCAGCCATCGGTCCCGCAAGTAAGCGGTTTCTGTATGAAGTGGTGGCTCCAAATCCTCTGGCAGCCGGGCTGCCGTCTTGGCGCTAACAGATCAGCCGGAACCTGGCAGGGCGGAGAGAGCAGGGAGGAGGAGAGGGAAAGGAAGAAGAAGGCAAAGGTGGGGGGAGGGGAGGGAGAAACTGGGGAAGGAGGAAACAGACTGGCTTGGAGCAAGGTCTGGGCCAGCGACAGTGGAGACTCTGCACCTCTTCCTAGGGTCCCTGGCTGGCCCACGGGCCTGTCTCAGGGCCTAACAGAGTTCAGGGAGAGCCTGAGTTAGTGGCAGCTAGTGCCGGGGACCTCTTTGCCAGGCTTGGTGGGTAGGCAAATCCCTTGTTGTGAGTGACCACGGCCACAGCTTGCTGAATCACACCTGCTTGCCCCGAGAGATGGCGGGACCCAGGCAGGCGCGGTGGGGCAGATCTCGCTACACTTGCAGAACTGGCTCTCTGGGAGAGGACAGAAACTGACAAGGTGTCCAGGGGGTAGGTAATGCCGAACACTCTAGGGGCCAGTTGGGGAGGAGGCAGCAAGACTCTGCTGGGGGAAAAGGGGTCAGACTTAAGTGCATGACAGGACCAGCAATAAGAAGTCAGGGCTCAGCTCTCAGTTTACCAAGGAGAGAAGCCAGGGACCAGAGCTGGGGTGGGCAAGGTGGGGACTTGGTCACCATTATCAGTCAGAGCCCAGTGACTAGAACCAGAGCACAGGGCCAGGGCCAGGCCACAGCAAGGGTCTGATGTGGAGGCCAGTAGGTGGGCCCGGGGCTGCCCAGTGTCAGGATGGGTGCGAGAGATGGAGTTGGGCCCGAGGGTGGGGTCAAAAGGTGTCAGCTGTGGGAGAAGGAGACCGGGCGTGGCTGGGCACCAGGCAGGGTTCCATAGCAGACGTCCCCGAGCGCCAAGACCAGTCTGGAAGCAGCTTCATTTGGACCCTGCCGTAGTGGCAAGAAGGCTTCCCAAGTGGCCCAGGCTCAGCCAAAGTGAGCCTTCAGCTGGGAAACTCTGGCCTTCCTGGTGACTTGGTGAGCCCTGAGACTCGGGACAAGCCACTGCCAGGCTTCCGTGCCTCCATTTCCTCACCTGCCATCAATCCATACAGCTGGAGGAATAAAATGCGTGGAATATGTGGAAGGAGAAAAAGCTAAATAAGAGTAATACTGGCGAGGATGAGGATGGAGAAAATACAATAAATACAAATAGAACGATAAGAAGAAAATGTAATGATGGTTTCTAACACAGTGACCACAGTCATGGCGAACACACATGGAGCCCTTGCTACATGCCAGATGCTCCCTAAACACTTTCTGTGGATCGCCTCATTTCATTCCCACAGCAGCCCTGCGAGGTATGTGGGGCTGAGGAAACTGAGGCGACATCTGCCCGAGGTCACACAGTTGGTAGGAGGTAGAGCCAGGTTTCCAGTCCAGGCAGGCTGGCTCCGTAAGCTGTGCTTATGCTCAACAGCCTTCCACAAGGAAACTCACGGGGAGAAAAATAAAAAAATCCTCAACTATTCCTGCTAGCCCGTCAGCAGTTTATAGGAGCGTCCCCAACAGTGCAGATCAACAGACAGTGGTCTCTGAGCTAAGCCCTGACCCCATGGCAGCAGAGAGAGCACTGTACTGCAGTGGTGGGCCACGGGATTTGGGACGAAGCACTTCTCCTTTGTGGATCTCGATTTCCCCATTTATACATTTCATTTATTCACTAAACAAACGTCTATCACTATGTGCCAGCCACTCTTCTCCTCACTGGGGCTAGCACAGTAAATGAGGCACGCATGGTCTGCGCCCTCCTGAAGCTTGCATTCCAGCGGGGAAGACAAACAACATGCAAACATACAAACGAGTAAATATATAATAAAGTCAAATAAAATGCCAAGGCAGGTTAAGGGCCATGGGAATGTAGCAGGGGAAGAAGATGACAAGCGTTGGGGCTGGGGGTGCTCGGGAAAGCAGAGCCTTGAGATCTGGGGACAATGGCCCCTGCCTCAAAGGGCTGTGGTTGAGGCTCAGAATATAAAGTGGTTAACAACCAACAGTGGAAGCCATAAAACTGCCCAGAGAGAGAAGCAGGACGAAGGCAGAGCAAATGCCAGGGGCCTGGGGCATGCCGCCCATGGGCAGGGGAAGTGGCACTTCCAGAGCCCTGTGGCTTCCACCCAGGAAGGCCGGACAGCCTGGGAGTGAGCAGGAAAGCCAGTAGGGGGAGGACCCTGGGAGGAGCACGAGAGAGGAGCTGGGGGCAGGCATGGTGCCCACGAGCCCCTTTGCCTGGTACTGCCTGGGAAGAAACAGGGGCCACCCTGAAGGGAGGGCCCTTGGCAGCAACCTGGCCCAGCAATTGTTAAACCGAGTCACCTGGGGAGCTAGCACCAAAGACACCACCCTGGACCCCACCTTCTGGGGACTCTGCTTCAATAGACTGGGAGTGGGGCCCTTGGGCCTTGTGTGTTTTGAAAGGAGCTTCTCAGATTAAGTTGATAGAAAAATTCTGGTTATGAACTATTCTGATTTAACCTCTTATGTAACCAACAAGGAAACTGAGGCCCAGGGGGTAAAAAGTGTCTATACAAGTCACACAGCAGATCAAGGCACGAGAGCTGGAGCTAGAGCCTGAGTCTCTGTTCCGGCCCAGACTTCCTTCCACTGTGCTGCTCTGTTTCCTCACCCTGCAGCCCACACTTGACCAACGCCCACTGGAAACCCTGGGTCCTGGCACGTCCTACCAGCCCAGCGTTCTGTGTAGGAGGGTGGTGGGGCGGTTTCTACCATAGGCGATGGGACTCCTTTTGCTAGCCATTAGGAACATTCCTCTCCCTGCACCCCACCCTCGTGCTGACCCCTGGTGGCAAGGCCAAGCAATGGGCGGAGACGCTGGTTTTCTTGGAAGTTCTTGGAATTCCCTGGGAGTAAGCCCCTCATCTTTCAGACTCAGTCACTTGGGCCCCATTCAGAAAGTTAGGCAGGCGGCCACTTCTTTTTTGAGCATCAGCCACTATGGATGATCTTGGGAAAACCTCTGTGTCACTCCAGGTCTCGGTTTCTCCTTCTGCAAAATCTGGATAAAAGCCTCTGTCCTATCCACATCCCAGGTGGTTATTTTTATGATGAAATGATAGAAAGGATGTGAGAGCCACTGCTGCTCTGTCAAATGCTATGCAAATTGCAGGGACATTGATCACAGTCCTGCATCTAAGCTGGCTGTGGGGGTGGGGGAGGCCAACTCCACAAGGACAGTGCTGTGCTTCTCAACTCGTTCACACCTTTTCCATAAGAATGGAACTCTTTATGAAAGCAGCCTGGCTTTAGCATCAATCTCTACTAAGTTAAACATTTAAATCAGATGCAAACTCACGGGGGCAAGTTTTAAATATGCAAACACCTAGGTACAATTCAGTACTTTTCTCACTGGTCTTCAGCTGTTCTTAATCATGAGGATTGAACAAGTTAATGCAAGTAAAATGTTTTTTGCAAATTGGAATACACCATGGATATGTGTTAGTACTCTCAAATGCACTTTCCATTACATTTCCTTCTAGAATCCTCCAATGTAGAATCACTCACTCCAGTGGGACCTAATCGTCTGGCAGGTCAGGTTATTTGGCACCAAAAGTGAGCATAGTATTGGGATGGGATAGGTTCCTTGGGCCCACACGAGATCCCAAGAGAAGGAGGCCAAGCTGTACTAGCTTGGGCCACTAGTGGGGAAGGGGACTCACTACTGTGCCATCCACGGAGAGACCCTCAGGAGGAGAGGGACTTCATCTGGCCGGATAAAGAAAATAAGCCTTTCAATCCCCTACCCCTCAACAATTGGAATATAGAGACGAAGGGATGCAGGGGCGAGGGCAGGACCTGCTGGCCTTAGGGACACCAGATGGCTTCCCGTGGACAAGTCTGTGTGCAGAGTTGACTCTAGTGGGAAAAGGCTGGTGGGGAAGTAGAAGGAGACTTTGACATCTTAGGAGCTTAGAGGCTCCAGACGCCTGACTAATCTGTCCCACTCAATTATTTTGTCTGCTCAGCAACTGCCCCCGTTTAGATAACAGCATCCCCCATTTTTTGAGAAATGCTCTGCCCTCCACTTTTTGTTTAATGAACCTGTCATGTTCTTAGACCACTGCCTCCTAAAACTCACTTCCTGGCCATGGCTTCTTGACCCAGAGATGGGTCTAGGACTAGGTGGCTCACCTAGGACCATTGAGTCCAGATCCTTTCATTCCCTAACTACAGTCACTTTCTGGTTACATGAGGCACACAGACCATGTTATCGTGTGACAGGACTAGTCTGCAGGAGGAGATACTGCGGGTAACACGCACAGGGAAACTGGCAAGGGAGACGCAGCAGACTCAGGCCTGTGGTGTTGCAGGCCATGGCTGCAGTGGCTCCTGAGGCCCAGGTACGTCCCTGCCTGTCCCAAGGTTTGGTTGTCCAACCGTACGTCACATGCTTTTTCGCCTAAGCAAATTTTGCTTTGTGTTTTGGGGTGTGGTGTTTTTTTTTTTCTTTTGTCAATTTCTAACAAAAAGACTCCTGGAAGTTTTCCAGCCTTGGCTTTTCACCCTCAAATCTTTTACAGCTAACACTGTCAGGAGGGAATCCATGCAACACTCTCTTAGTCATTTTCTTATTTGACATCTCTAATGAATCTGACTATGGATTACTTTCTCTTCCTTGAAACACTTCTCTTACTTTGATGACGCCTCACTCTCCTTAATCTCCTCTTCCGCCTCTAGTTCACCTCTTCCCTATCTCCTGCACAGAGACATCTTTCTCTGCCTGTTTCTTAACTACTGCTTTTCTCTAAAGTTCTCTCCCAGGCTTGCTCTACTCTCCCTGCATGTTCTCATTCATTTCCAAGGCTTCAACCCTCACTTCTGTGCCTATGATTCCCAGATTTGTTTGCAGGCTAGACCTCTCCCTGACCCTAGACCCACGTAGCTGGTGGCCTGCCCAGGCTCCTCAAAGGCAACACATGCAACATTGAAGTCCTCATTGTGCCCTTTCCTGGATTTCCCACGTTAATGAGTAGCATCCCCACACACTCAGTAACCTGGGAATGCTCTGCACTTCCTCTCTCTCTATTATTCCAACATGCAATCACCATGTTCCATCGGTTCCACCTTCTGACTACCTCTCTTGCTTTGTCGAGTTTTTTTAATTTACTTGGTATTAATGGTAAGGGAGATATTCATAGTAAATTAGAAATGGTCAAAAAAGTGCCCCTTCTTGGTGACAGAAGCAAACACACTACACACACCAATCCAGCATGGTGGTGTGCACCTGTAGTCCCAGCTACTTGGGAGGCTGAGACAGGAGGATCGCTTGAGCCCGGGAATTTGAGGTTGCTGTGAGCTAGGCTGACGCCATGGTACTCTAGCCTGGGCAACAGAGTGAGACTCTGTCTCAAAAAAAAAAAAAAAACTGCACACCTAACTGTTGAATCTTCTTGGCCTCTCTATCCCTAGCACCCTTACCCTGCCTCAGCCAGCCTCTACCTGCGGATATTACAGCTGTTCCAAACAGCCCTACTGCCCTGGAAGTACAGCAGACCGCTGCGAGGAGAAAGGCAGAGTGTGAGAAGCTAGGGCTCGGCCCCCACTCTTGCTTCAACCAGAGCAGTGCTGATTGATTAATTGATTTATACGCTGGGACCCACATGAAATTTGATTGGGAAAAAGTGTTTTTACTGCTAAGAGAAAAGGAAGGAAGGAAGGAAGGAAGGAAGGAAGGAAGGAAGGAAGGAAGGAAGGAAGGAAGGAAGGAAGGAAGGAAGGAAAAGAACCATGAATTAAATATTGCAACAACCTCCTAACTCTTCTTCTGACTCCAGTTTCCACCCCTCCAATCTGTTTTCCAACACAGCTTACAAATTTTGAGTAATGCAATTATGTTTTTAAACATTTTAAAAACATATATACTATATGACTAGGTTTTTGTAGTAAGCAGTAGAAACAATAAAGAAGTGTATAGACCAGGGTTTTTCAGCCCCAGCATTACTGATATTTTGGACTGGATAATTCTTTGTTTGGGGGGCTGTCCTGTGTCTTGCAGAATATTTTGCAACATCCCTGACCTCTGGTCACTAAATACCAGTAACACTCTCCCAGTTGTGACAACTAAAAACCATCTGAAGACACTGGCAAATATCCCTGAGTGGCAGAGGGGTGGGTGGGAAGGGGAAAAATCTCCCCCTTGTTGAGAACCCCCGATAAAAGTCAAAAGTGCACATCCTCCTTCACCTCTGCCAAGCCCACTCCCCTGCTCAGAGGTGATCGTCAGTATCGATTGACAGCTATCATTCAGACCTTTTCTCTGTGTTTTCGTTCCTATGTATGCGCATAGCAACATGATCTTTCCAAAATGCAGATGCAATTGCATTACTCTTCTGATCCAACTTCTCTCAAAGAGCCTGCACCTGACTTCTCTTACTTTCTTTCTTTTTTTGAGAGACAGGCTCCTGCTCTGATGCCCCGGCTGGAGTGCAGTGGCATCATCACAGCTCACTGCTGCCTTGAACTCCTGGGCTCAAGCAATCCTCCTGCTTCAGCCTCCAGAGTCCCAGTGTGGGACTACAGGCGCACACCACCACACCTGGCTAACTTTTTTCTTTTATTTTCGGTAGAGACAGAGTCTCGCTATGTTGCCGTCCTCCTGCCTCAGCTCTACAAAGTGCTGGGACTACAGGCATGAGCCACCAGGCCCTGACATGACCTGACTTCTTCAGGCTTTTTTCATGCCATCCCTTCCTTGTGGTAGAACCTCCCACTATAAAGGCTAAAAATGTCATAGACTCGCTTTCTCAGCCTCCCTTGCATTTAGGGCATGGGCAGGGATGTCCGATGGGGACCTTCAGGGAAAGGTTTTCGTGCCTACTATAAAGGCACACATAAAATGAAGTGGTCTTCTGTTCTTCACTGTATTCGATTGTGCCTGCATATGACACAATAACCATGTTGCAATCAAGAAGAGAGATGTTGACAAGCCAAGGATGCCAGTTCTCAATGACATCATTGAGCCACTGAACCTGCCTGAGAACCACCTTCCTTTGGACTTCTTGTCATGTGAGATAATAAACCAATGACTGTTCATGTGTTCATGACACTTTTAGCTGGGCATTCACTCACTTGAAGTAGAAAGCATCCTAACTAATACACACTGTATCCCACCATCTATAGTTCCCTACTCTAGTTCATGCCTGTGTGCGTGCTGGTGCTGCCGGGATTGTGCTCTCCACCGTATCTGTATGACAAATGCTCTTATGTCAAGTCCCATCTTAAGTATCACCTCCTTCCCCATGAAGCCTTTCTAACCATCATCCAACACCCAGAAATGAACATCCCTCCTTCATGAATCTATTTCATCTTATTCACATTTTATTATAAAATGTATCATAGTGGATTGCAATTTATTTATGTATCCGTCTCTTCTGTTGGACTGTGAGCTCCTTGAGATATGACGCTATATCTGAATAAATGTGCTCATCACAAGGCTTGGCTTCTCTATGACTTCCCTCTCTGTGTCCTCATCATTCAGAGCCTCCGATGGCCCCACACTGACTTGGACATGGTAGGTGCCATCTCATCAAAGTCACGTTGTTCCATGAGTGTTCTGTCTCTCAGAACACTCCTGGAAATAACACTGGCTGCTTTCAGTTACCTTATCATATTGCAAAACCGTATCTAATATGAGAGAAGCTCATCCTCACACACACCCTGTTACCCAATCACATGTCTGAGGCCAAAATGCTTGCTGAGTGGATGGATGGTTAGATAGATTAGTGAGTGAGTGAGGAAATGAATGAACCAATCAAGTCTCCATGGAAGGAATATGGCGTTCGTGCAAGTACACATAAGTGGGACTTCTCTTATTCATCCAGACCTCACAGAAAACCATTCCATAGCTTGTCTTCACCACAGTTTTAGATGTCTTTTCTACGTGACCATTCAAAGTGTTCTTCACAGCTCACATATGGCCATTGTTTGCCATCCTCCAACCCACCTCTGTTGGAGACTGCCTGATAACCACGGAGCCCACACGACCACACATATTCCTTTACCTGTTTCTGATCAAGCCACCCTGGAAAGGAGGGAGGAATGGCTGAGGCTTGACTCTCAAAGGCTTAGAAAGGTGGGTCTTCCAAGTTTTTCTAAGAGGACTGGTCTTCTAGAAACTCTGGGTCATGATAATAATAACCATTAGGAAGTGATACCCAAAATATTCCACAGCTACAGCACAAGTTCTGACCAATGAGAATGGCCCCCATACCTGTGTGTACCTGCTGAATATCGTGGTTGGGGTGTTTGTAGAGCAATGAAAATTTTCCTAAGCCCTTTCACTTTCACTTGATCTTTCCTGCAAGGCATGTCTGGACAGTAGGTAAAGCAAGGATCAGAAAGGTTATATGACCTGCTGAAAATCACAACAGCTGGAAAGTGGTGGAGCTGGAATTTGAAGCCATCTGTCTGCCTCTCCGTTCTGAAGTTACCCCGCTATGCCACAATTCCTGCTCCCTTCCTTGCGTGGACATGCCCATACCCTACTCTTCTGGGGGACCCCGAGCCTCAAGGACCGCTCTCTGGCATGGTGCCTAACATGAGGAGCTGGAGAAGGAAACAAGTGGACCAGCAATGTCTCCTCATCTCGCACCCAAGAGACGGGCTAAGCATCAACAGAACTAGAAAGGACTTTAAAGATTTGCTTAGTCTAGCATCTTCCCCATCACTCCCATTTTGCAGACAAGAGAATCATGGCCCAGAGGGACCTGACCTGGCTCGCAGAGCAGGTTAATAGCAGAGCTAGGGCTCAAATCCAGGTCTCCTTATGAATGGATTCCAGACAGGGCTCATTCTATCAGTCCGTTCTGGTGTCCCAGACATCATTTTTACAAAACCAAACAGGAGACTCCATCTATACTACAAGGAGCACCTTTAAAAGTATCCTTTCTCATTGCTCAGCATTAATTAGCAGGGAAGATTGCTGGAAAGCTCTTGGTAGGAGGAGAAAAAGAGAGACACACATCACAGAGCCTTCCATTTTCTAACCTTCTGGAACTTTGAATCGATTCGAGCCTGTCTCACTCTTATTCCTCATCTGGAATTTTTCAAAAGGGCATTTCATATTGCAGTAAATTATTTTATGCTCTGGTCCACCTTGTGTAGCAATCAGACCATTCCATTGTGCTTACACACGGAGGAATGCTGCCTTTTGGACCCTCTACAGCTTTCTTCCATGATTCGTTTCCCATTCCGCCTTTCCTATCCTGCTTCCGCCCCCGGCGTGCCAGAGCCAGACTCAGGGCTGACCAAGAGGAAAGGGCGGAAGAAAGGAAGGGTGCAGGCCCGCAGCGCCTGGCTGGAGCCATCTGCACACGCTCACCCCCCAGTCTATACCACTGGCTAAGGAGTGCTTGTCCAGCCGGCTCTGAACTCTGAGCTCCGAGCTCCAGCAGGCCATACGCTACCCATGTCCCTCTGGCCCCGAGCCTAGAATCAACTTCATGTGGCCTTGGGAGTAATATCCCAGCTCTTGCCACTCATATTCACGTCTGTGAGTTTGTTTGCTTGTGTATGAAATAAGGCTCAAATACACACAGGTGTGCCAGGTTGAGATGTGACAAGCAGTATAAAGCAGTCACTTTCATGAGATGTGCCACATCTCCTGGTAGGATCGTGTGTGCTGGCAGGGAGGTAGCAGGACACGGGGGCATACCACAGTGAATCTTTCAGCCCTGTTCCTGGCTGACATACAAGAGGGAGCAGTACCCTGAAATCTCACCCTAGTGGGTACTGCTGCTGGCCCCTGGGGCCCACTCCCAGTCCTTAGAACCAGCCTTGTAGGAGACACTTTGGAATTTGGAGTCACAAAGGAGCTGGGGACAGTCTGGTCATGAATCTCCAGACCCATTCTGAAACAGACACAACCTGGGGAATGGAAAGTGACTCTTGACTGAGCTTTGCCAGATATCTTTGCAGCCTTCTTGTTCCAGGAATTCCCTACCACCACCCCGCCTTCACTCAGTTAGGCCGGGGGCAAGAATCAACCCAGCTGGGTTTCTCGCCATCGATTTGTCATGGAACTGGAACACGCAGAAGCACAGGGCCCTCGGACACCCTCAGATCAGACTCTGGGTGTACAAATGGGGACACTGAGGCTCAGAGAGGGAAGACTCTCAGCCAGGTCACACAGCCCCTCCGTGAGAGGAGCAGGCTGGAAGCTGGCGGGCGGGTCCCTCGCCCAGGAGCGGCTTCCCGAGCATCTGTTGATGCAGAGACCCACAGCGGGTCTTGCCCACTCTGGGCGCCCGGTTGCCCTCCTGCCTCCCGGGCTGACCCGGCTGCCCACGCCCCTGCCTGGGAGGGGCGCCTGGGTCGGGCCGCCACCGCCTCCCCCACCGGCCTGGGAGCCCCAGGCAGGCAGGGCCCCTGGCTGTGGCCTGAGTGCCCACTCCCGCCCCGGCCCCGGCCCCGGCCCCGGCCCCTTGCTAGTGCCTGGCACAGACAGGGTCTGGGTCCCACGTTCTGGGACCGGTCGGTGCCCGTGTGTGGGGAAGGCCCAGCCTGGCTGAGTGTCGGATCTGAACTGCTATTTAGCCAGAATGCGAGTATGCGTGTGCGCGCGCGCATGTGCGTGGCGGGGCGGCATCATGTGCCGGGGAAGGGCCCACTGAGAGGGGACAGGAGCTCACAGGCCAAGCGGAGCCCAGACCCTTTGCCGAGGGGCCCTCGCCCTCAGCACTCGCCCCCTG
>VSMD01034562.1:0-113854 GCA_008750895.1 Mirza zaza
GCCCCCCTCCCACCTGCCAATACCCTATTACTGTAGTACCTATGTGTCCACTTAGGTGCTGCTCAGTTAATACCAGTTTGCTGGTGAGTATGTGTGGTGCTTGTTTTTCCATTCTTGGGATACTTCACTTAGTAGTATGGGTTCCAGCTCTAACCAGGAAAATATTAGATGTGCTATATCACCGTTGTTTCTTAGAGCTGAATAGTACTCCATGGTATACATATACCACATTTTATTAATCCATTCTTGTATTGATGGGCACTTGGGCTTTTTAAACAGTGATAATGATGTCACTGTGCTTTGCAAATATTCACAAAAACATTCTATTATTCATTTAACCAACATTTATGTAGTATTTACCTAAAATCAGGATGTGTGCTAGGCATTGGGAGTGCAGTATAATGTAAAACAGAAACTTTGCAGTGAAGTTTCTTTCTGTATATTTGATGATTCTAGAGGAGGTGTTGACAAATAGTTTTCATCACGTACACCAACAGCAGTTAAATAACGGTGTTTGCCTATGGTGCTGTGTAGAGAGATATTCTGAGGCTACCTTTGAGCTCAACAGCTAAATATTTTAATTATTTATTTATGACTGTGGCTAGTGGTAGCAGATATATTATATATTTGTTATTCCTGTTCATCCGCTTTCTTATTTAGAAACAGCATTTCATTGCAGAAACTGGTGTTGTTTATAAGTAGCATATTTATGCAATGAGCAATATGAGAAGATTAATATTAATATATGACAGGTTATCATTATATTAAGCCCCAGAGATGACTTATGATGCTTGGTTCTTTATCCTCCATAAACTCATATTTATTTTTAGATCTAGTGAATCACCATTTTGCCCTTTGCTTTCCAAAGAACGTAGGGAGGTTAGTGTTCATGAGAATCCAAGTCCTGTCTTGATGATAACTTTATTCTGGTCAAAGTATCATATAAATCATAGCAGTTTTAACAAAAAGCTTCAGAGAATGTTTATGTTTTAATCTTTGAAAAGTTAAGATAAAAGTTGAAAACTAAATGAGTAAATATGAAAATCCATTTTGATAATGATCAGCTAATGTCTGCACGATGCTATCCATCTTCATTACCTCCCCATACATAACAGTCCACACAATAAAAATGTTAATGTTTTCATAAATTCTAAACAGTTCTGGGCACTTATTAGAGGCTCACTAAATGCTAGTTAATGACTTGACAGATGAGTGATGTATGTTATCCTAAAATATTTTCTCAGCATTGTGTTAAGCATGTTTTGTAAGAAACAAGAGGTCTAGTCCTTCTCAGTCTAAATTCTAGGTAATATTAGCATACCAAACATCTAGGCCTATTAGCATATCAAAACCAGAGAAAAACAAGAGGTTCATAAATAAGTGATAAACTAAATAGCAGAGACTATGAGGATAGTATATTAGAGTAGGGTAGACCATGGTAGCTAGAAAAAATCTTTTAAGGAGGATCAGCCATTTTACCCTTTTGTCAGCATTTCTTTTTTTCCCATCCACACTTTCTCACCTCCCACCCACCTCTGGTAATACAATTAATAAGTTTTGGTGCTCTATTGCACAGCATGGTGACTATAGTTAATAATAATGTATATTTTCAAAATACGAAAAGAGTGAATTTTATTTTATTTATTTTTTTGAGACAGAGTCTCACTCCAGTGCCCAGGCTAGAGTGCTGTGGCGTCAGCCTAGCTCACAGCAACCTCAAACTCCTGGGCTCAAGCAATCCTCCTGCCTCAGCCTACTGAGTAGCTGAGACTACAGGTATGCACCACCATACCTGGCTAATTTTTCTATTTTTAGTAGAGATGGGGTCTCACTCTTGCTCAGGCTGGTCTCCAACTCCTGAGCTCAAGTGATCCTCCCCCCTCAGCTACCCAGAGTGCTAGGATTACAGGTGTGAGACACCATGCCTGGCCAAGAGTGGATTTTAAATGTTCTAACCAAAAAGAAATGGTAAATATACGAGGTGATGGATGTTAATTAGCCTGAATTGTTCATTTCACAATGTATGTATGTATATAATATATGTATATATTACATGTATATATGTATATCAAAACATCACGTTGTACTCCATAAACATATACAGTTATTATTTGTCAATTAAAAGTAAAATAAAATTTTTACAAAAGAGGTCAGATGTAAGTCTTTGTCAGAATTTCCATAATTAGAGAAAATGGGATAAGAATTTTTCAGAGATGGTGGGGAAATTATCCTGAGCAGAAGGCAAAGGTATTTTCTAAAGAATTGACTCACTAATTCACATATTTAATCCTTTCATTTTACTCATTTATTCAATATCTATTGTTTGAGCACATACAGTACAGATGCAGGAAGCTATGAGGTAAGATAAACAGGGGAGTGGAGAAGGTACTTCAGTTGATGTATCTGTACGATACCTGGGTGAAGACTCAGGATAATACATGACTCCATGGGTTTGGTTGTCAGGTGAGAATTGTGGGCAGCAGGTAAGTTTAAAAGGCTTTTTCATATAGCCGGCAGTGGAATCCAGAGATGGGAATGAGATCACCCAGGGAAAAGCATGTGGGGTAGAAAGACACCCAAGATATAACTCTGGGTTTCAATATTCAACCTATTGATAAATGAAGAAAATTTGATAAAGGAAAATTACAAAATAGAAAGATGAGAGAAGAGTCAGGAGAGAGGGTAATGAAACAAAAGCTTGGAAGATAAAACATTATTTAATAATCTTCCAAATCATAAATTAGATTTTCTGTTTTAACATGAACATTCGTGGCTGTGCATGGTGTCTCACTCCTGTAATCCTAACACTTTGGGAGACAAAAGCAGGAGGATTGCTTCAGCACAGGAGTTTGAGATTAGCCTGGGCAACAAAGAAAATCCTCATGTCTACAAAAAATTTTAAAAAATTAGCCAGGCATGGTGATGTGTGCCTGTAGTACCAACTACTCAGGAGGCCGAGGCAGGAGAATCGCTAGAGCCCAGGAGTTTGAGGTTGCAGTGAGCTATCATGATGCCACTGCACTTTAGCACAGGCAACAGAGCCATACCCCGTCACAAACAAACAAACAAACAAACAAACAAACAAACAAAAAACAAAAACACCCATGAACATTAGTGAGTAATCTCTTGTTGGTTTATTACTGTCATAACCCATCGATGCTAACTAGATATGTGTAATGTATGATATATAAATGCAAAGCAAAATGAATTTTCAAATATGAACATATGCTGTGTATATAATTGTTTCAAAAGCTTAATAAGTTAGGTATAGAACAGAGAAATGCTCATGAGTAATAAAATACGTGTAATATAGTCTCCCATATTAATGATTTATTTTTATATACTTTAGTAAAAATACACTTTCAGAAAAGCTTTTTTGGAGGTAAGATTGATCATATTTCTTTTTAGAAGTAAAGCACATAATTGTTTGATATGAGTTAACTTATTCAGGAATAAGCATTAATAACAGTATTATGATAGAGCATGGCAGCATAAGCATTTTCCTAAAAATGGAAAGAATGTTCCTTATTTGGAGGAATGCATACTTAATTATAAAGTTGTAAAAAAAATGTTAGTAAGAAAAAAAGAAAGAAACCATTAAGCTTTAAAATACCCAAGAAATTATGTACCCAGCTGAACCTTAAATGTTTGATCCTGTCAAAACATAATAGGACCTTAAAGTCTCTAAGGTGGACCCCAATGTGAAATAAAAACCAACGCTAAATTCTTAGTTGAATTTCATTTTCCAAGAACCACAATAGGTTATTTTTAGTTTTTCACTGCTTATTTTGATAAGGAACATGAGTTTTTTTTTTTTTGTATAGAATATTCCATTTGGCAAGATGCAATTCCTCATCTCTTTGGGCTTGTTTTAGTGATTGCCATGCCAAGGTACAATTTGCAACATTTAGTTATGAAGAATTCTGACAATGTTTAGATTATAACATCTGGAAGGTCTATCCTTACAGTTTGATAAAAATGTTCTATCTTTACTTCAAAGACAAACAATGTTGAGAATTTCTTTTTCCAAGTGTCTTCCTGGAGCTGTTTTATGTCTTTATCTTCCCTGGGGAATTTGAAATTTGCATCTGTGTAAGGAAGCAAGGAACTAACACCCCTTTACTAACACCCCTTTAGTGCTCAAATGTGCAACAGGGATTGTGTAGATTCTTGTCTTTAATTTCTCCACAGCCCCTCGAGGTAGGTACCATTTTCCCAAATTATATTTAAGAGGAAAAATTCACCCTCTCTTCCATTTCTAAAGAGGGAGATTGGAAAGTAGAAAAGTAGAGAAGTTGAAGGGGAGAGAAATTGCTCATTAAAGGTAAAATGATGGGGAAAGTGAAAGGGAAGAAAGGGAGTAGGGGCAGAGGTGAGGAGCAGAGCTATTTTGTGATATGCTAGTGTGATACATTAGAGAAGACAGGTGAGAGGCGAGTGTGGGCGCAGCTGCAGAAGGGAACACTGACAAAGGGGTTATTGAAGGGGACATTTTGCTTTGGAAAATATGTATGATAGCTACTGCTGCTACATTTTATTACAAAACTTCCCTAAAATCTACATTATTGTCAGTGAAAGACTGACTCTAGAAGGGTTTTTGGTTAGATCAGAACCAGAACAAGAAAGTTTAGTTGCAAGGAGATTACCTGTTAATAAAGAAATGGATACAGAGATGTTAATTAGGATTAAAGGTTGGAATTGGGCCTGGGTTTGTCTGACTCCAAATCTTATCATTCTGTTCCTACATCACTTGCATACAATTTGAAATCAGCTATAAATCCAGGTGGGGGACACCTCAAGAATGCTGCCTTATATTTCATTGATAATACCTTAGTTAGTGTTGAGGATGTTTGAGTTGGACAACCGATTAGATTGTTTTGACAGATACCTCAGTTAGAATTAGACATGGGTTAAAGAATCTATGCTAATTTTTCTTGCACATATATCCTAGGAAACTGTATTTCCTCCACTTTGCTAATGTATTTATAAAGAAGATTCTCAAAGGAATAAACAGAAGCCTAAGTTAGTTTCACATTCTATTAAAAGAAAAAGAGAAAATATGATTCATTAGGGATATTTATATAGGTTAATTAAATTTGTATTTTAATAACATATATTTAGAGCTTTATAATTATTTTTCACAAACACTATGTAGCAAAATGAGTTTGAAAAAATAGTGTTCCAATTTCAGAAAACGCAAAGTCAGTTTTTAAATCTAAGTAGAAATTTAACGAATATCATCTTGTTAAAAACAAATGCAATGTTCCAAGATTTTATTACTATAAAAATATGTAAATATATAAAACCCTTGGCTTTAAAATATTTTGCATGCTGTTGGAAATTAGTTCTTAAAGCACTTGAAGTACAAAAATGTATGACATTTCAGAAAAACAGTTTAACTAGAAAATGAGTATTTTTGGAAACACTACTTAATAAATATAAGTTAATGTATTAAAAAACATGACTACTGTCTTAATTAGATGGCTTATGCACCAGCATCATAAAAATATCATCCACTGAGGCTTATGTATTTCAATGTCTAAAAAGCACTGGCTTATGTTGCAATGCTTTATAACAGGGTTTATCAGCCCTGGCACTATTACCATTTTGGACCAGATAATTCTTTGTTGGGAGGACTGTAATGTGCTTTGTTGAATGTGCAGTAGCATCCCTAGCTTTTTACTAAAGCCAATAGCCTCCCCCTCCCCCATGCCACAATCGGATAAAACTCTCCCCAGACATTGTCAGATATCTCGTGGGGTGGGGGTGGGGGGGCAAAATTGTTTCTGGTTGAGAACCATTGCTCTATAAAAATCATCATTTAACTATACATATTTAGAAATCCTTTTTATACTTGCTTTTCAGAAATTTTAAATGTTGCTCAAAAATTAGTACTATACATAATATTCTTCATCTTTGTCATTTAGAAAGATTATTCACCACAATGAATGAATAAAAGTTGTTTTATTTCAGTAAACTTTTTCAGAAGATTTAAAATAATAAGTTGAGACATCTAATTAGGTTGAAAACATACATATTTGGCACGAATTACCATCTCTTTGGTAAACTCCATACAGGGTCACACTTTTAAAATAATGGAAAGAGAATAAATCCATCCTTGAGAGTAATTAAAATCTGGATATGTTCAGTATGGAGTTCTGTATGGTCTTTGCTGGTTGTATTTGTAACACATTTTGTCTATGAATGGATTTATTTTGTTGATGGCTGTCAAATTTATTGACAGCAACTCTCATTTTAATTTTTAGAAATGAAGTTATTTGTTATCAGTTTTGTTTTTCCACAGCATAATAAATGACAATCAGGATTATGCATTTTTCTAAGTGAGAAACCAATAAATTAAAATAAAATTGAAAAATTAAGTGCTGTCAATATTTGAAACTTAGTTTAAATAATTTCATGTGTATAAAACAAGAAAAGTTTTTCTGTCTTCCTTATGTGAGCCAGTGTCTATATGGGAATTATATCTCTATATGGGAGATATATATATCTATATGGGAATCTATATGGGAATTAATAACAGAATATCAAAACTAACTGCTAAATATTGATCCAATTAAAATATTTTCTTTAAAGTCTATGCTCTAGGCTCACTAAAAGACTGAAACTTAATTATTGGGCTATAGATACTTCTCCTTCCCCCACACCTTATCACAACATTACTAAAGATTTAAAATAATAAGTTGTGATATCAAGTTAGGCTGAATTTATAGCAGTTCCTTTTACCTGCTATATGTTCAGCTATCAAGGAAATTATAAGGCATACCAAAAGGCAAAAATATACTTTGGAGAGACAAAGCAAGTATCAGAACCAAACATGGCAGGGATGTTGGCATTATCAGAGAATTTAAAATGACTGACTTATATACTCTGGGCTCTAATGGCTAAAGTAGATAGCTTGTAAGGACAGATGGGAAATGTAAGCAGAAAGATGAAAACCGTAAGAAGGGACTAAAAATAAATAAATAAATAAATAAAGCATGCTAGAAATCAAAAGCACTGTAACAGAAATGAAGAATGCCTTTGATGGGATTATTAGTAAACTGGACATGTCTAAGGAAAGAATCTCTGAGCTTGAGGATATATCAATAGAAACTTTGAAAACTGAAAAGCAATGATAACACAGCCTGAAAAATTAAAAAAAAATTATGCAGACCTATGGGGGGAAACACAAAAGGTATAACAAGTGCATAATGGGAATACCAGGAGAATAAAGAGAGAAAGGAATACAATAAATATTTGAAACAGTAATGACTGAGAATTTCTTCCCAATTAATGTGGGACACCAAACCACAGATCAAGGAAATTCAGAGAATATGAAGCAGTTTAAATATCAAGTAACAACCAAAACAAAACAATAACACAACTACATTTAGGCATATCATTCTAAAACTATGGAAAATCAAAGATAAAGAAAAAGAAACCAGAAGGGGCTATGTGAAAACACTTTACATATAGAAGAAGAAAGGTAAAAATTATATCCTACTTCTCATCAGAAGCTTTGCAAGTAAGAAGAGAGTAGAATGAAATATTTAAATTATTTACAGAATAAAACCCAACCAACCTAGAATTCTGTACCCTGAAAAATTATATTTTAAACATGTAGAAGAAATAAATACTTTCTCAACCAAACAAAAATTGAAGAATTTGTTGTTGGTAGACAGACCTATCTTGCAAGAAATGTTAAAAGAAGTTCTTCAGAGGGGAGAAAAATAATGTAGGTCAGAAACTCTAAATATAAAGAGGAAGGAATAAATGAAGATAAAATAAAAACTTTTACTTTTTGTTCATAAGTGATCTAAAAGTTAAATATGTTCAAAATAATAATAGCAAGTGTATTCAATCATGTATGCTTATGTAAATATCTTGTGTGTTTGTCTCTCTGTAACTACATGTTTGTATGTATGCTTATATATAAGTGAAATGAATCACGGCAAATGTGAGGGAAGGATTTTAATTATTTTGTTATCATAATGTACTTACACTAACCATGAAGTGGTATAGTGTTATTCAAAAGTGGATGTGCATCAGGTGTAAATGTATATTTCAAACTATGGATCAACAACTAAAAAAGTTTAAAAAATGTTAACTGATAAGTTAAGAAGGAGAGAAAATGGGATCATAAAAGACTCAATTAAAACCATAAAAGGCAAAGAGTAGAAAAGAAAAATAAAGATAAAGAACTAAGAAAAATATCACAAATAAAAAACTAATAAATATAGTATATAGTAATCCAAATGTATCAATAATCACTTTGAACATTAATGGTCTAAATGCACTAATTAAAAGACATAGATTGTCAGTGTGGACCAAAAAATAAGAACTTCAGCAAGAGCGAATTCTAATGTAAACTATGGATTTAGGGTGATTATGGCACACATTGTAGGTTCATCACTTGTAGAAAATGCACCACGCTGCTAGGGAAAGTTGGCAATGGGAGAGGCTATGCATGTGTATGGGCAGAGAGTATATGGGAAATCTCTGTATCATTGTCATAATGCTGTGAATCTAAAACTGCTCAAAATCTTTAAGAGAAATAAAAGTCTATGCTCTTCTTAGGCAGGACTCTTCAATCTGGGAAGTAACCTTTCTCTGTTACCAATTCCAATCTCCTTTCCATCATTATTTGTATTTTTGTATTCATCTCTGTGCTTTTGCTTATATAATGTATATCGCCTAGCATGCTTTATTTTTCACCTTAATTCATGAAAACTGTAGTTATTTTTAGTGGTCTTTTAAAATTTCTATTTGTCATGAGTTCATTTCAAATTATTCTGAGCCATACAATGCCCTCTGTCTTCCAGCATTTTGTCTTCCATTCCAGTTTAACTTAATCCTTGACCCTCTTTTTACTCAACACGCTTTTTGAGCAGTCATCATCCTTAGGAACACAATGACTCCCAAGTCTTCAAATTTGACCTGTAACTCCAACCTGGACCCCTCCTCCGTGTTTATTCCTTCTCACTATATGTGGTAGCTTGAATGTTCCATAGAGAATCTACCAAAGTTCAGCTAAGATACAGGAAACATTTTAGACATTTAGTAACAAAGGCAATGGAAGAAAGATCATAGCAGAAACAGGAAACCACTAGTACCTTAGGGCTGAAGACACTGAAGAGAAGAGTTAGCAAGAATCCAAAAGTCAGAGTTGCCCTGGGGGAACTTCTGCCACAGTGAGATGGGCCTGGAACCATAGAGGAGATGCAGCCACTGCCAGAAAATGAACCATCCACATGCAGGCAGAGCAAGAAAGCAAAAAAATACCTTGAGTATTCCCTTCTTCCTACTGTCTATCCCTGTGATATAGTTTGCCTAAATCCAGTAGACAGGGGAGCTAGGGAAATGTAGTAGGAGTAACAGGGAATGGATCTAAGTATAAATAAAGACTGGAATTCACAGATATCAGAAATGCAACGTAATTTTCAGTAAACTCATTTTCCTTAACCCTAATACAAATTGGTTGCTCCTCCAGAGTCCCACTAATGGGATTGACATTTGCATAGGGCATCTTGATCACCTGTTCGTTCTGCAATAGCTTATCAATTCTTTACAATTTTAACTTTCTTCATACCTACCGCTATGGCTTTTGTGTCTACCTTTAATACTACTTTATAGTACACATACAAAGTATCCTCATTAGCATCTCTGCCTCCAATCTTTTCCTTAAATGCCAGCAGAATTCTGTCTGGATATGAATGCAACTTTGAAGTTTGCCTACTTATATTTTTAAAATACTTAGTCACCACCAAAAGGATCAAATCTTAATACCTCAGGTTGGCTTGTGGCTCCATTTTTTTCATTGTCATCTATCATTCTTTTGTCCATAGTCTCTGGTCAGTCCTATTAATGGCTTGTAACATGCCTGGCTACTGTACATTTCTCTATCTTTACATATATTGCTCCCTCAGCCTGGCTACTGCTTCTGTAGGATTCTACTAAAATATCCCATTTTCTGTGAAACCTTTTTTCTGATACCCAGATTCAATTGTTTCTTATCACCATGCTTAAGCATAACTCCATTTGTATTATACATACATTTTAAATATTTCTGCGTTTATATATGTATGTATGTGTGTGCGTGTGTGTGTATGTATTTCCCATTCCCAGTCAGAATTCTCAAGGGCAAATATTGTGTTTTATTTATCTTTGTATCACTAGGGTATGATAGCGTAGGCCTATTGTGGATGCTACATAAATGTTGAAGGATAGAATATTTCTAGTTCTCTTATGATCCATTAAAACAGTTCTACTCTGATTGTATGAGTGTGTTTATATGTGCATGTGTATGTTTGTTTTGTTTTATTGAATATTTGACATATAGACTCTGTCATTTAAGTGATTTAAAAACAAGTAGAAAAAATCACAGATACGTACCTATACAAAACTATTGTATAAAATTAAAAGATTGCTATTAAAAGATAACTTCTGGAAGCAAATCAAATTGGTTAAATAATTTTAATTTTACAGAGTCAATGTTCCACTTTTCATTTAATATTTTTAAAAATTTCATAGACTGCCGAACATTTGTTCTCACCACAAAATAATGATAAGTTGGTGAGGTGATGGATATGCTAATTAGCTTGATTGAATCTTTTTATAATATATATGTAGATCAGAACATCAAATTGCACACCATAAATATACACAATTATTATATGTCAAATAAAAATAAAGAAAACACTTTAAAACTGCATCTTAACTCATAACATTGTTAGTTATACAACTATAAATATGTAGTATATGCCCATTCCTCTTGGATTTGAAGTGATTTTCTACTTTCTCATATATTAAAATTACATAGTTTAGAATTAATATACAACTAAGATTTTCCAAATAGTGTGGTGGCAAATTTCAGTTTATACTTAATTATAAACTATGTGACTTTAATATGAATATTTTTAATTTATTTTTAAACCATAATTTAAAAATATAATCAATGTCTTTTGAAATCTAAATTATAGAAAATATTTATAAAATATAAGAGACACAAATGATTACTACCTAGTATAAAATATTATATCAAGAAAATTAGTAAGAAAAATACAAAAACATGGTGGAAAAATGGACAAAGTAGTTTGAAAGGGCAATACATATGCACACAGCACACACAAATTACAGATGCCTAATAAATGTAAAAAGTTTCACAGCTTTACTAAAACTCAAGGAGGTGCAATTTAAATGCTTTGGCATTTTTGGACCATCACATAAAAAGAAATTAAAAATAATATTATTAAAAGTAATATCATGCATTTAATTTGGGCTTTCTACCATGGCCAAATCTGCATTTCTTTTCCCTTTATACTAGTGCTCTCTTATTGTGACCTCTTATGGTATCTAATGTAAAATGATTTCTGTTGAAAATCATTTTAAATAACAATTTCTGAGGGAAAGCATAGAAAAAAATCAAAAGTATAATTAATTTTGTGATCTATATAATACATTTAATGTAATAGGACTAAAGTAGTTGAAATAAAACACAAATATACACAAAACTGTAAAGTTGAATGAGGAGTTCAACTGTAAAGCTGCATTATATGTTAAGTAAAGAATAATTTTTACAGAAAAGTGATAAGGATTTTTTAGTCTTTTACCTCTTTTCTCATTGAATCCTGGACTTTTAAATATAAACATAAAACATATAAGCCATATATAAGAGAGGCAGCAGAATTTAGTGGCTACAATTGGCTAAGAGTTGAGGTTTCTCTGTTGGACTCCATGAGTTTGAATTCTGGGTCCATCACTTATTCACTGTGTGACTTGGAGCAAATAATCTAAACTCTTCATCTCAGTTTTCTTAGCTGTAATATGGAAATAATATTACTTCACCCAGAAAGTTGTTACAACCCCTAAATAAATTTAAAGGGTTTAAAATATATCTAGGTTACAGAGGGCACTTAATTGTTAGCTATTTATCCAATGCACGGCATGGTGATTATAGTTAATAGCACTGTATTGTTTACTTGAAATTTGATAAGGTCAAAATTAAGTGTCCTCACCACTTACACACACACATGCACAAAATGATAATTATGTGTGGTGATTAATGTGTTAATTTGATTTTGGCAATCCTTTTACTATGTATACATATATCAAATCATCACATTGTATGACTTGAATATATACAATTTTTATTAGTCAATTAATTATACCCCAATAAAGCTGGAAAATAAAATGAAAAAAAAAAAGATTCTCGAGTTCATTAATCATCAGGGAAGTGAAATTTGAAGTCACATCATCATTTCACATCCATCGTATTGACCAAATATAAGAAGCCAGATGTTACCAAGTATTGGTATAATATGGATCAGCATGAGTTGCTGGTGAGCACGCCAATGGGAAACACTCTGGAGAATGGTTAAGCATCCCCTCACAAATGCAACAATGTTTATAGCTGTATTTCCATTAGAGCAAAACCTGCAAGCAGCTCAAATATCCTTGAACAATTGAAGAGGATAATCGTGATGTATTCAGACAATGAAAAAGAGCACAACAGTGAAAATGATGGAACTTCAGTTATATGCCTCAAAACGGATGAATCTCAGAAACATAATACTGAGGAAATGAAGCAGCCCAAGAAGAACAAATGCAGTATGATTCCATCAATATAATACTCAAAAAACAGACAAAACTAAGCAGTATATTGTGTATGGATACATCACAGACAGTAAAACTAGAGACACACAATTAGGGGCATTATGAAGAGGGGGTGGTCTTAGGGAGAGGCAAATGGACTCCTAAGGTGCTGGTAACACTATTTCATAAATTTGGTCATGAGTACTAAGAGTGTATTTTATTATTTTTCTTTCAACTTTTCACGTTCACATTGTATACATTTCCTGTGTGTACATATATCACACAGTTAAAATATTTTATATGCTGAAAACATTCTTAGCCATTGTTATTATATTTGAACATTTAGCTAACAATGTTGTTTTTATTTTTACCCATATCAGAAATTCCTTAAATATGGATTATGTTGAAAGTCAAACTTTGATACATGCTTTTATATTTCAAAAATCTACTTAGTACCTATATTTTCTTTTTCAACATGTGAATGAGTAGAAATAGCTTTGTACATCTTATTTGATGCCTCAGGGTGACAGAAATATAAATTATAAAAAGAAATACAAATAGTAAAAAGCCCAACAAATTTCTATGATTTATATACTAAACATGGTGGTCACAAAATTCTAGTATTCTAGAATTTATTACACACATATGCCAGCTACCTGGAAATAAAAGGAGATTGTGTGAAAATCATCCAAGTTTTGAATTCCAAGTTTGAATTCCCCCTACACTGACATCTTACATCACTGCTAAGAAAATGATTCTTAACAGTAGCTAATTGCCAGGGGTATAATGTGTCATGCACTATTTATGAAGGAATTACATGGCATCTTCTTTAAATTCCCAGAAAAATCTCTGATATTAATATTTAGAATCATATAACCTTTAGAAATTGTCATAAAAATCCATGAGTTTTCACTTCTAGCTGTACAGACAAAATTCATACAATTTTGCACCTAGTATCAGGTTGTTCAAACATGCCCCCAAACTGTACATGAACAACTTAATATCCTAGGGAAAAGATTCAAGACAGAAGGGGATTGTTTTATGCAGTCCTCTAACCATAACATATAACTGTGCCCTTTGAAACTACAAAACTGATAAATAACTAAAAGTAAAAGCATCTAATTAAATTTTTCTCTAGATTAATGTTCTGCTGCTGAAATACTCATCTCTTATGATTTACATATTACCCCATTTTACAATATGACAAAAGGAGAATGAAACATTTGCTTATAAAACTGACACCAAAATACTATTTTAAAATTGTTTTTTTTCCTTATCTTAGTTTTTATCTGCCTTTCACAAAATATTTCCCTGGGTATCAGTTTATTAGGCATCATACACACATACAAAAGAAATAAGCAATGGGAGACACATATGGGTGTATGTGATTGTCATCAAAGTTCAAATTTGTTCTAAGAAACACTTCTGTTACATAACAGGCAATTAATTGTCAAGAAGAAGTAAAATTTCTTTTTTATAAGAAAATGTTTACTCCTTTATATATTAGAAATCTAAAATATTTTTAAGTGCTTTATGCTCTGAAATTTCATAATTTCTAAAATTACAGAAATCATAGATTATACTTTAAGTGCACATTTAGCATTCTTTTTTTAATACTTATCAATTTATTATTATGGATATTACAAAGCATACAGATGAAGAGGTGCATAGGTCAAGGTGTGTGGGAAGGGGTGCTGAGATTCCCTGCCCTCCCTGGGCGTGCTACCCTCCAGGAACCTCCTGGTGTTTGGCTATCTGGAAGCTCTCTGAAACCAGTCCTCTTGGGTTTTTATGGAGGCTCCATTACATAGGCATGATTGACAACTGTGTAGCAATGGGATCAAAAAGCACAGGATCTAAATCCAGCAAGGCCAGTCTGTTCAGATTCTTCCTGGCCCCTGTCTGTAGTAGTGTTCCTTCCTCTAGGGTATTGGGCAGAACCCTGTCTGGAATGAGGGTCTTTTGACCCACAATCAGATTAGAGTCCTGTCTAGGGCAGGTGAAAGGAAGACAGGAGAGAGATTCTATCTCCTGAGACCTAAAGTACCCTGACATTAGAACAAGGACTATGCGAGTTATGAAACTCCATAGGAACCATGAATGAAAACCAATATATATAACACCACAGAGCATGCCCTGGTTTTCAAACACGGATCCCTTACATGAAAAGAATATACAACTCAAAAGATACTGCCATGTACTAGAAATCCCAATTAGTGATAATAATTCATCTCATCTGTCATAGTGTATTAATGTCTGTCGGGGTGAGGCCACTCATGTTTGCATGTTTCCTTTCAATCTCGTCAGGTTCCAAAAACAGGAGCAGTCCTGGCAATCATATAGCGTCACCCTTCCAGGCATCTGGTGTAATTGAGCTAAGAGACAACATCATCTCTTTCTTTGAGAATCTTTTGAATTATTAACGCAATACAGGCAGTCCCTGGGTTATAGACAACCCAACTTACAGCATTCCGTACTTATGAAGGGGCCCCCAAATCTCCCCATAAGGATAATTTATATTAATAACTAAATAATTAAATTAATACTTCAGAAACAAACCCGCAGACGTGAGCAGGTCATTGGTGCAGCATCTTTGTGCTAGCGGCTACTCTCATTATCTATACATCCGCTTACGTGCAGCATGACTTTGCCCTAACTTTTTAAATTTGATTTTGTGAGTTTGTGTTTATCCTTATGACTATGCCTTCAAAGCAAAAGTCCACTGCAAGTCCTGGTGAGCCTTCTTTGATCAAAGTAGCAGCCTTCCCAACAGGTTGGTGGCCATTCACCTTGGCGTTGCCATCCCCAAACCCAGCAGCTCTTGGTTGGTCAGCTGTGAGCTGTTTTACAGGGGGCACTGTGAAATCCAGCACACAGTTTCAGAGTCAGTCACTGAAGGATTTATTATAATGGATATTACACAGGATACAGATTAAGGGATAACATAGGGCAAGGTGTGGGGGAAGGGGCTCAAAGCTTTCATGCCCCTCCAAGAGCTCCCTCATGTGCAGCTGTCTGGAAGCTCCTATGTTTAGCATTGTTTTTCAGTCAAAGAAGGTATTTAACCAGGGAAATACCTGGTACATTGTAGTTACAATATATCATTTAAGTATGAAAATACAGAGCTGCTTTTTCCATTATTTCAATGCTAATGAAATAGCTTTCTTGTCATCTTGTTTGTGACAGCAAAAAACAAATAAGTATTCAAATTGCTTCCTGTTTCTTGGTAAAATTTTCTGGTCATGTTGCCTAAGTTTTTTTTCTAGGCTTTTAGTACAACTTTGGCCACATGTTGTGTTCAATCACATGTTGTGGCCCTTGTGTATACTATATGTGACATTAGAGCACAGAAGACGTCTTCAACTCTGACACAAACCTGTTGTGAGATGTGCAGTTATGCATTCCGGTTGTTTGGATTTAGTCAGGAAAGGAGGTAAAAAGGAAAATATTTATTAAACAATATGGAAATTCTACAACTAAAGTTCCAACGTAAAAAGAGCAATTAAATCCATGGTTTGGTAGAATGGAAATGGAAATCTATAAATTCTAACGACAGCAATAATAAAAAAAAATAAAAACCCTGAAAATTTGTATTTTCTACCATTCTCAGCTTTTTCTTTTATATCCTTGCTTCTATTTCTGCTAAAACCCACTAGTTACCTCTTTCTCCACCCCTGCACATTCTGGAGAGAGAAAGCAATGCTCTCTTGTTCCTTAGCTCTCTGGTTCACCCTTTGAAGCTAAACTTTCTCATCTTCTTTCTGACTCACATTTATAGTCTGTTTCTGACTCTGAACAAATATATCTAATGGAGTAATAACAACATGGTGTGGCTGTTTTCACACCTGACTGGGAAATCTCATTTCTGAGACTAACAAGGATCCCAGACTCTGACTCTGCCTCCTTTTTTACTTTCCTTTTGTCCTTGATAATCGGATCTCTTCTTCAGTCCCAACCTCTTTTTGCCCAGACTTCAGTTTCTGTTCCCGACAACCACCCACAACCCACACTCTGGGTAATTTCTTGATTACTGATCATGCTATTTCTGCTGCCTGCAATGCCTTCTCTCATGTTCTCTCTTTCTGTCCTGGTGAACACATAACTCAAGGTCAAACTTGTATTACACTTCCTCTTTGTAGCTCTTCCTAATCTCCCCAGTCAGCATCACACTTCCACCTCTGTGCTTCCGAAGCATCCTGTTATTCATCAATCTGCTGCACAGAAAGATGAATGTGTTTAAGTCACTGTTCCCAAATAGACTGACATCATTGAGATTTGAAACACTGCTTAATTGTGTTTATTTTCCCCAGAACCTATGACAGTGATATGCACTTGTCACTCAATGAATGTTTGACTTGAATATCTGTACCCTGTTTGTCTACGCTGGCTAGATTTTATCAGCTGCCTTGATGATTTCCTTGATTTGTCTCTATCTTTGGTTAATTCCCTAAGGTTCCTATTTATATCTCTTGGCTTTCTGCTGATCTAGTGGCTCTTTCTCTTTCCCCTTACTGCTTGATCTGTTGCCATTTGACACAGTGACAACTTAATATCCCTTATGGTGCTGTGCCACCTAATGATAATCCAAGTCCTATGGGCCAAGTAATTACTGTATATACCCCTCTGAAGCTGCCACTCCACTTACAAATCTTGTTTGTCCCTGCTCCGCAGGGCAGGACCGTAATCTAATATAGAGTTTATTGTCCCCTTTACACAAGTCTTCCATTTGCTTTTACATGCATTCATACCTCTGTAAGTATTTTCTATTTTTATTTTTCTAAGAATACATTCATATCCTAAAAGGAATGTGAAAAAAGTATAATCATGTTTGTACTTCAATGTGTATTACTATGGGCATTCAAAGTCCTTCTAACTGTAGTCATTCTTGAACTACTGCTGTGGACAATCTGGTTGTGACAATTACATCCAAGATCATAAATACATGGAAATACTGGCTATTTCCAGTGTTGTAGCATCTTATTGAGACAACTGAAAACAAAAGACAAGCCCAAAAATGTGGTTCTTGGGTATGTTCTTAAAGTATTATGGGCCAATATTGGAAAACAGCTTTACCTTCTCATACCCATTCCTCACCACAGTACTAAATATTCCACTGGCATTACAATGAAAAATGCTATTATATGTGAGTGGAGTATGAACCTTAATCATACTAGTATCCTTTGAGTATTAATTCTAAACAGTTACTGGTCAAGCTAATCTCATGGCCAAAGAGTCATTCACATTGGACATTTATATTTTCTAGGCTTCATATCTTTTAATTGAAATTCTTAGAACTGTATGTAGTATTTTAAAAAGTAATAATAAATTATAAAATAAAAAATGGTACTTTAAAATGGAGCAAAAGATCTTACAACAACTAAACAATGCTTAAAAGAAAGATGTTATATATGAAGAACTCCTATATATGCCAAAAAATAAAGGAAAATATCCTAATGGAAACATGGAAAGAGGATATAAATAGGTAATATGTTGAATATGATATTTAAATGTCCAAATAATCCATGAAAAGGTTCTCAGTGTCCTAGAAGCTGAGATATACAGATTAAAACAAAAGGGCCATCTCATAATCATTGCATTAATTTTTTCTACCCTTTTAACAAATTAGCACAAATTTTGCAGCTTCAAACACCTATTTTTTATCTCACAGTTTCTGTAGATCAGGCCCCTGGGGGTGTCTTAGCTGGATTTTCTGCTCAGGGTCTCACAGAGCTGAAATCAAGGTGTCTGCAGGGCTGTGTTCTCATTTGTAGGTTTGACTAGAGAAGGACCCACTTTAGAGTTCCTTTGGGTGTTGGCAGAATGTGTTTCCTTGAGGCTGTATAATCATGGAAGCTTGCTTCTTCACGGCCAGCAATAGAGAGTCCCTGCCTCTTCAATTGTCTGGCTTCTAGATCTTCCTTTAAAAGACTCACCAGACCAGATTGAGTCTACTTAAGAATCTCCCTTTTGATGAACTTAATGTCAACTGATTAGGAACTTTGCTAACATCTGAAAATCCCTTTACCTATGTCATAAGATGTAAACTAATCAAGGGAGTGACATCTCATCCCTGTCCTCATATTCTATGGGATAGGGACAAGTTACAGGTTCTACGCACACTCAAGCAGAGGGGATTCCACAAGGGTGGCTCATGGGGGTTCACCTTACAGTGTATTCCCTACACTTATTTTGGGGGGCAAAAACTTAAGAAACTGACTAAAACACGTCCAATTTGGAGAAAAATTTCACAGCCAATAGTAAGAGCAGGACCCTAAAATCCAGCAATACATAGATATGTACCCAAGAGAAATATGTGAGAATATTTATTGCATTATTCATTTTAATAATGAAAAATTAGAGATACAACCTAAATTTTCATTAATTGAAGACTAGATGAAAAAATTTGTATATTTATACAATGAATACTTTTACTCTATAGTGGTGACAATGAACTAGTGCCACATATGCTGATATAGACACATCTGAAAAACCTGAGTGAAAAATGTAAGTTGCAGAAAAAAGTAATCAGTGTGATGCAAATTATATAAAGTTTAAAAACACAAAATGGTACTATGCAGTCTTCCTATTATATGTATTACATATTCAGTAAAAGAATAAAGAAAGTATAGATATAATAAACAGCAGTGTTAACATCTGGATTTTAAAAGGTGTTAGTTTTTATAAGTGTAGAAAAAAATGTATGCTTACCAATTGAAAAAACATCAGTTGTAACTGTGGACTTTCATATTTGTATTTCAGTGAGAATCTTATTTCAAAGGATAGTTCATGATCTTTGTATTTTCTGTCCCACTGAGATAAATTTTAATCTAGAATTTTTCAGCTCTTAGAAATAAGCCTCAGGAGGCTGATGAGGAAAGATGCGTAAGTCGAAAGTGGTTCACTTATGAATTCCTTATAAAAAGTGTTCTGAATGCTATCAGATATGTCTGTTTTTTTTACTATCTGATTATAGCTGTCATTAAAATTGATAGAAATATGTGCTTCAGAGATTTAAATGCACCATAGAGGTTTAGGAAAATGTTAATTATTGGTATTCATATATATTATCTAAATTAGTATATTGGCACTATAAAAATGATATTTTTATAGATTGTATTCTACATATTTTACATTTCTATTATTTATGCCTTATCAGTTAGGATAAAATTATTTTTAAAGTATTTTTAACGGGTATATATGAGTTGCTCTTCACAGGAACAGAAAGAAAGTCATACCAAAAGTCATATCTAATCAACTTAAATAGGGTGTTAATATTTAAGAACTAAAATAAGAACAAGAAATTAAGCATGGAAAGAATCTGAGCTTTCCAAAAGCATTGTACTCAAAAGAATCTTTTGGTAAGTAAAACAATGTCTGAGACTTTAATTAAAGGTCTTAATCATTTATAACTGAGGAAGACAAAATGCTGAATCAATCTCTGACAAAATGTGTGCATATACATATGTGTGTTTGTGTACATCTGTGTGTCTGTGTTGTGTGTGTGTGTGTGTGTTTATTTGTGTTGGGGTCAGCTATATCTGTTGATCAATGGAAATATAGTTTTACATAATCAAATTTTTAATTCTTTACCTTTTCCTAGTTATGTCCTGGACATGTATATTTAACAAATACTTCAAGATTAAAAGTTTATACTTAAATAGAAGGGATATATATCCTCTCTCTGAAAGGAACTTGAAAAAGAAATCTGTTAGTTGAAAGTCGATCTCAAGGTGTGATTGAGGCTCTCCCTGGATTTCCAAGTGCTGCTAAATTTAGGTCATTCTAACCAGGAGAGGCTGAGGCATGCTATTTCTCTGCTGATCTCCAAACAGCAGGTGCTGCACACCAATCTTTTTTGAGATAGGCCTGATTTAAAATATTACAACCTCATTTCACACCTCAAATTTGTCTTAAAAAGAGTAATTTTTTTCAGTACCTTTTTTTAGAAACCTACATTAGAAGCTTTGTAATGTGGCTCAGTTTGTCAGAGTTTCTGTTCTTTTTAGGGGTGTCCCTTGGGTTCTCTCGAATACATTATACCCCGTCATGCAATTATTCCAGTTTAGAATTTGATTCATTTTTGTGAAATCATTCTTTGGTTATAAAAACTCTTAAATATTTTTTCCTATGTGCCAAGAAACATATATAATAGACGAATTTCATTCATCAATTAGTTCTTTTTTAGTTCTGTATGCTTCTACAGATTAAGAATAAAAGCATAGCTTATATAAAAAATGCTTCTTTCAGTTCAGTCATCTACTATAATAAACATATATTATATGGCAGGCTCTAGGTGGCTTACACAACACATTTAGTTCTCCTGAGATCATTTGTATTATCATTTTGCCCAAGATGAGATTCATGCATAAAGAATGGAAATATCAAAGTGACAGTTTTAGGACAGATGAGCTCCAAGGTTAATTTACCAAAATGTCATAAGCTTAACCAGAGTTTATGGTTGAATTATATATGGTAACTTTGCAAATTGGACATTATCCTATAGGCAATGAAGACTCATTAAAGGATGTCATATGCAGTTGGACTTTTAAAAAGTGTACCCTGATTGTAGTGAAGATAATTGAATAAAGGGGACTTATTACTAATGAGTGAGGCAAGATGTAATAAAGGTATGAAGTAATGCAATAACCAGAGGGATAGAGATGAAGTATATTTTGTTTGTAGAATGTCATGTGAAATTTATACTAAACACCATTCTTTAGAGAAAAATGGTTATATTTCAAAAATTTCTCAAACTCATTTCTAAAAGTTCTTGCAATTTATGGTTAAACATCCCTAGTCTTTGTACCCTTGGGTAATTGAAAAAAAAAGCAAAACAAGTTTAATATTTTATCAAGCAGGGAAAAGCAGCATTTTATAATTCGGTACTAGCAACAATAGGGAAAACAAACAAGAAAATGCCATTGTAAATATTTCTCAATGATATTTTTGGTGAACCAGGGTACATGTGTAAAGTTTAAGGCAGTGTTTTTTAAGAAGAAAGTAAAGCCATATACAGCCAAAATAGTTTATGTTTCTACTGTTGACATCTAGGTCTGGGCATATAAACTGAATACAGATCTCTATTGTATACTGTGGATTTACTACAAGCATTAGTTATTTCTCACAGAAGACATCCAACATCATTTAGTAAAAAACTCCCTTGCATACTTCAACAGTGCTTTTCCTTAAACAGCTATGTATTCTATCTTGAAGTTGAATAACAGCATTAGAGTAGATTATTTTCTAGGGATTAAAGATTTAGAAAATATTAGTTCCTTGCCAGCAGTCATTGATTTTTAGGAAGTGCCTATGACTAAATTTATTATTATTATTATTATTTTTTTTTTTTGAGACAGAGTCTCGCTTTGTTGCCCAGGCTAGAGTCAGTGCCATGGCATCAGCCTAGCTCACAGCAACCTCAAACTCCTGGGCTCAAGTGATCCTCCTGCCTCAGCCTCCCGAGTAGCTGGGACTACAGGCATGCGCCACCATGCCCGGCTAATTTATATACATATATATATATATATATATATATATATATTAGTTGGCCAATTAATTTCTTTCTATTTTTTATAGTAGAGACGGGGTCTCGCTCAGGCTGGTTTTGAACTCCTGACCTTGAGCAATCCACCCGCCTCGGCCTCCCAGAGTGCTAGGATTACAGGTGTGAGCCACCACGCCCAGCTATTTTTTAATTAATAGAAGAAAATCATATAATTGGTAAGCGCATACATTCTTAATTCAAAACAAAGTCTGAATTTTTAAACTATTATATCATAGGTTCCTTGGGAAAGGAGTTTTTAGTTGGAGAATTATTTTTAGTGAGTTTCTGCCTTCGTAAGCTGGATGTACAAAGTAGTAAAGATAAATTTATCAGTTTGCTATAATCAACATTCTAGGAAATAATCTTTTTCTTCTGAAAAAGCCCCAGGTCAGACAGATTTGAGAAAACTATTCAACTACCTTCTTCCTTAATCAGTACTCCATCCTGGGGGTGAAGGAAAGAGTTATCCTTCATGCGTTTTCATTTTCTCCTCTTCATTTGGGCGTATATTCGTATTTTAAAAATCATTATAAAAGACACAAACAGGTCTTATTCCCTGACAAAGATAACAAAACCTGGCCTGCAAAATGGACCTCTTCTCTTTTGGGGTTTGAAATCTTTGCCTCTGACTCTCACTCATTCAACAATCCATGGCTGTAAAGTCCAAAACTGGAAGAAAATCCAAATTAAATATTTATACTCAGCTCCCAAAGACCTTATTCCTTACTTCAGTGGGCTATGAGAATTGATAAACAATATGCACCTGACCATATAATGTAAGAACGATAAATTAAGAATAAAACAAACACACACACACATGCACATACTTCATGTAGCATGTGCTAAAATGTAATAACGATAACAGCAATAAGATTTTAATTGCTTTCTATATGCATCAAATGTTGCCCTAAGTAACTAGTTCTAGTTATGATTGCTTAACAAGCCACCCATACTTAGTGCTATAAAACAACCATTTTACTGCACTTGTTAGATTTGGTGGGTCAGGAATTCAGAATGGGCATAGTAAAATTGGCTTGTTTCTGTTCCCCAGTATCTGGTATCAGCTGAGAAGACTTCAAGGTTGGGAAAGGGGGTGTTTGCCAGCATGGGCTGCAATCATCTGAAGGCATCCATACTCACACATTTGGGGGTTGATGCTGGCTGTTGACTGGAACTGGACTGTTGCCTGGTACACCTACACTTAGCTTCTCCGAGTAGTCTTTTTATATGAGCTAGTTTGGGCTTCTTAGGATATGTTGGGTAGCTTCCAAGAGCAAGTATCCCAAGAAAGAAAGTAAGGTTGAAGTGTGCGTGGCAATTGTATAATCTTGACACAGCATCACTTCTGCTGTAAGCTGTTTGTTAAGGAAGCTACAGAGGTACTCACAAGTGCAGGGGTGAGATGTAGATACCACCTTTTGAAGAGGTATAACAGGATTCTAGAAGGCCATGTGAGATGAGAGATATATTGTTATTGTCATTCTTAGAAAATAGAATTTGCCCAGAGCACTTTACATATATTATTTCATGCTGAGAAAAATTCCATCCCTGTACATGATCCCCATTTTCACTTAACCTGCCAGTCTGTACTATGAAGAGACAGAGTATTGAAAATTCACTTAAAATAACTTTCTCAAAAAAAAGAAAATAAAATAATAATCCAAGTCCAAAACCCTAACTTAAAAAAAAGTACACCATACAAAGCTTGTTATATTTCCCTCTTTTGCATCACCAAAGATTTCCCTCAAATCTTTTCTTTTGGATTTTTTATGTGTCAGCAGAGGCCAAAAATAACACAATTATGAATCTTATATTAAGCCACCCACATAATCTTCTCAAAGGTTTGCAGATTTCCAATCTTTTCCCCCAGTATGCATACCATATATATGTCTAAATTCAGTGCCACAAATACATCTTAAACCCTTACTTATAAAAGCAAGGAGAAAATTGCATTTATTGAGAATCTTTTATTTGTTATGTATAGTGCACATGTTATTTCATTAAATGCTAATACCTCTGGGAGGTGGGTGGTATTATCCACTTTTCATAAGAAAGGAAATTGAGGCTCAGCTGATTAAGTGATTCACTTTACACAAGGATAACACTTAGCTCAGAGCTTGAATGGGAATGTGGGCCTATCTGATTCAAAAGTGTAAGAATATGATTATTTGTCCTTTAGATGCCTGTCTATAAATTCAATTTAAAAGAAGACTGATTATTATAGTTCTAATTAATAAATAGCAATATCCAATTGGCTTTCAACTCTGCTGTTCTTACTGTATGTCTTTAGTGAGATTACTTCACCACATTTTTATATAATTTTTTCATATCTTCCCACAGTTACTTTCTTCTTCCCCCATCATTTCCTAACTCAGCTTGCAGCTGATAACAGGGACTTATACATTATTTAGAAGACAGAAGTAATCAGTCAGAAATATTTTATTTTCTAAGCACCAAATCTACAAAACGACTTGCATCTATATCCATCCTTAAGATAAATTTTGGTCCTCACATATTTTCTTATCTTATCTCCTCCTGCCTTTTTAAGGACTTTCAAATACTAGGCGGCTTTGCTCTCTCCTGAAGTTTTAACTAATCTCACTAATAAATTTTCTCATCAAATTTGAAATTTATTTCAGTAATTTTTACACAAACAAAAACAAAGACAAATTTCTCTGGATAGCTATTTCTGTCTCTCTGCTTCTCATAATCACACTCCTCAAAGAGTTGATGACTTTTACACACTATGTTTCTTAAACTCAGTTCCACTATACGGCCCTTTATAATCTTAACTGCCCAGCTTCAAGAAATTGCTATTGTTAGGTTGTTGGTAACCACCATGTTGCCATTGTATGTTTCAATCATCGCCTTATTTAATTGCTCAGTGACTTTCGAAAAGTGCCTTCTATCCTTTCTGTGAAAAATGTTTTTCTTTCTCTCGTGTTGTCTTCATTGACACCATATTCTTCTAGCTGTTTTTGTGGGGTAGGGTGGGGTGAGGTGGGGAAAGGCCTTTTTCTACCTCTGATTTTTAAATTTGGGAACTGCTTGGAGCTTTGGGAACTCCTTGGAGTCCAGGGTGTCTTTCTCCCACTATACTCTTGCCCCAGATGTGCTGGATAGTTTGTATTAGCCCCTGCAGATTTCCTCTTTGCCCTTTTTTCGTCTTGCCCTATACCTTTTGAGGCACTTTTATACTGCTAAGACTGCACTAATGGTGTTCTCTGTCCTCTGGTTTATGGTTAGATTTGGTCAACGTGAGGCACTGGAGGAGATTAGAGATTTGGAGAATGACCTCAGGGAATTTGTTATCCCACCTCATGTCCAGCTAGGTCATTCCAAGAGAAATGTGTCCTGCAACATAAAGCCATGGTTCCTGTCTCTATCCATTCGGTGCTGCTATCACAGAATGCCTGAGGCTGGGCAATTTATAATAAACAGAAATTTATTGTATCAGAGTTCTGGAGGCTGGAAAGTCCAAGATCAAGGCACCAGCATTTGTGGAGGGACTTCTTGCTGCGTCAGCATGTGGTGGAAGGTGGCAGAGCAAAGAGAAAAAGAGGGCCAAATATGACGTTTTATAGCGTTATTAATAGCAATGGTAAGGGTGGAGCTGTCATTGCCTAATCACCTCTCAAAAGTCCCACTTCTTAATAATGTTACCATGGCAATTGAATTTCAACATAAGTTTCAAAAAGGACAAAAACTATAGCAACTCTTATCAGATGACCCTCCATATAGCTACTCTGGAGTTTGTAAGCTGAAACATCCTTGGTCCCTTTAGACTCAGGTCCAATAAGTTGCCTGCTATTGCTGGTGTCACATACTGCACCATCCTGTAGCTTTTCTTACCCCTGTCTATACTTCCTAAATGATCTTTTCATTAAACTCTTAATTACACATGTTAATTGTACCATCTGTTTCCTGCCAGGATACTGACTCATGGAATCCCTCGCTAGGAAATAAACACTAGGACGGAGTTAAACACATATCAAGAAATTATTCCCAGGAAAGATTAAAAAGGGGAAAAAAAACAAGAGTTGGGCAGGGAAAGTCTTCAACTTGTAATGTAAAATTGACACCTGTGAAAAGGGGAGAGGAAAATGCAGGGTTGGTCAGAAATAGCCTCGGACCACAACACAGATCTGATGAATTCTCAGCCAGCTCAATGGGGAGGTCTGGAACAAACATGGACCATTAAAGGAGTCCCCAATGGACAGAAATGGCATAGTCCCAGTACATCCATCATCTTTTGTCATTGATTGACCCCTGTCTGTGACAAGATTTTGGTACAAAAGCAAAGTTGGTTTCTGAAGACTGGAAGATGTAGAAGCTGTCAGCTAATTGCAGTCTTTGCAGCTGAATGGCAAGTCCTTTCTTGAAGCAGAGCTTCATGGGGCAGGTTTATTGCTGCTACATCAGGTGGAATTATCCATTCCCAAATCTTCAAATATCATCTATACTGGACAGCTCATAATATCATACCTCATGTCTCTTTTCTTAGCTCTAAGATTATCTCACCATCTGTTAGTACCTTCAATTCAGATGTCTGATGATCATCTCAAATTTAATACATCCCAAAACTAAATACTGATTTTTCTGTTCTCATCAAACCTGGTACTATTCCAATATTTGGGAATTCTTTGAGTTCTTTCTATTTTTTTGTGCTAAAGCCAAAAATACAGCAGTCGTTCTTGATCCTTCCATCCTGCACACAATATATTCTATTCATTATCAAATTCTGCTTCAAAAATGTCTTGAATACAGCCTTTTACTTTCATCTTTAATGCCATTTCCCTAGTTAAAACCACTTAGTTTCACCCAGTATTGAATAGCCTTCTAGATGGGCTTCTCACTTCCCTTCTTGTCCCTTTCTTATCCATTGACAAGGGAGGACTTGTTAATATTTAAGTAAATCTTATAAATCTCCTGCACAAAATACATCAATAGCTTCATAATTTTTTCGTGACAAATTGTGCTATCCTCAGTATGGCCTCTAAGCATCTCCATGATTGAGCTCTTATCCATTTTTCCAGCCAAACCTTCTGCTTCTCTGCTTCTTGCTCATGAGGGTCCAGTCATAATTGTTTCTTTAGGATTCTTCTAATATTTGTAGTCCCCCCCCTTCATTTCCAGGCTTCTGGTTCAGAATATTTTTGTCCTCACTCAAGTTTACAATTTTTAATTAAAACTTCCTTTATGGATTGCTCTTTGAATCTCCCAGACTAAATCAGGACTTCCTGTTGTACTCTCTTATAGATATTTTTTTTGTCTTTTTAAATACAACTTATCCGAGTTTACAATTATGTATTTGTATAGATGGTTTGTGAAATGTGGATCTCCCCCCTAAACAAGGTCTAGGAGCTCAGGTACCATATCCATTTAACATAGCACTACATCCCCAGCATCTGGATTAGCACCTAGTATGCCATTGGGATTCAAATTTAGACTTATTTTATTGATTAAATGAATAAATACTTATAAATAAACTGATATCATTAATATCCTACTTAATTTCATCCTACTTAATTTTTCCTCCAGTAAATTTTATGGTTGTTATTTTAACTCTGCATTTTTTCTCTGCATTCCCCAGGATTTTTTCCAATGGTTACCTTACCATTTGGTTTTGAGACCCAGTAAATATTTTCAGCTATCATAATGGCTTAAATTTGTATACACATACTCTTCAGTGTGCCTTAATGTTTTCAAACTCCTATTCAATAACTGGAGTCGTGACATGCTGGCTTATAATAATTATTTTAATTTTTTGAGACAGAGTCTCACTCTTGTTGCCCTGGCTAGAGTGCTGTGGCATCAACCTAGCTCACAGCAACCTCCAACTCCTGGGCTCAAGCCATCCCCTTGCCTCAGCCTCCCAAGTAGCTGGGACTACAGGCATGCACCACCATGCCCAGCTAATTTTTTCTATATATTTTTTAGTTGGCCAATTAATTACTTTCTATTTTTAGTAGAGACGGAGTCTTACTCTTGCTCAGGCTGGTCTCGAACTCCTGAGCTCAAACGATCTGCCCACCTTGGCCTCCCAGAGTGCTAGGATTACAGGCGTGCACCTCCGCACCCGGCCTGACTTCTAATAATTATTTAAAAATCTATACTTAATATGACTAACAAATGATACATCAAACCCATGTGATTCATTTATCTAGATATTGCCTAATGGCTTCTTCATGAGGAGGTTGAATCTTTCCCGAATTACAGAAATTCTGTTTTAGTCCAGGTACAATGGGCCAAAAAGCCTTCTTCATCTCTTCTAACATGATTATTTCCTGCCACCAACTAAGCAAAGTGGCACATCCACTAACTAGATAGGAAAGCCAGAATTAGTCTGCCTTCCAAAAGCCAGCAAAGTGGATCCCTCCTGGCACTCATTTTACCTGTCTAAAGAAAGCCTTCTATAGAGGAACAGGAAATCTGTGAATGCACCCCAGGGAATCCCAACTGAATATTGTCACTTTCTTTCTACTCATTTATGAAGAGGCAGAGACAATAAGAAAGTGCTGTTATCATTTTCATCACCCTCTGAAGCTTGGAGAATACCTCTGTATTTAATCTTGTACATGCAACATTTCTCTTTTCACTGACTTATGACATGTCAGTTCAACTAGATAAAACATTTGACTAGGAAAAAAAAAATTTCCATCTGCACCTCACCCTTATTTTAATTGTTTTGCTACATGTCATATCACATGATGAAAGCTAGAACTACCCAAATTATGAGAAATCAAGGGCCTCCCTTAGAAGGGTGAGAAAAAGAGGTTTTTAGTTAAAGCATTTTGGTGTTAGAATAAACCAAATCCAAGAGCCAAAGAAAATTTACTTTGCATCCTTCAGGGATGCCATCACTCTGTAAATACCACTTGTCAAAATGCAAACTGGGTAAGAAGAGCAAATTCAGAGACACTGTTCTTGATATAGAAAGTGAAGACATAAGTTGACCAGGTCATGCTAAATGAAAGAAAGCCTAAGTAGTGTTTTTGTTAGATATTAAAAAATAATTTGAAAATATACTTGAGCCTCATGTGTTAGTTGATTTTATAAATTGGTTAACTAATATCTCAATTAGGACATTCCTTGGAAATGATGCTCATTTTTATAGAGTTCTATTTTTTAAACAAATTGACAAACTGTTGGAAATAAAGTCATCCTTTTGCAACTATAAAAGCTCTATATCTGAAAGTGTAACTTCTTTTGTTTATGCCCATTTAGTTGAAGGAAAGAGTTGTGGCCCCTAAGAAAATTGAAGCCTATAGTGACTGTTGCTCATGGTTCCTTCTTTATGCACCATTTTTTCTTTCTCAGTTTCAAGAGTTCCTTCTAACTCTCCCACTCAAATTTTTTATGGAAAAAAAAGGAAATAAATAAATTCATTCAAGATATATTTATATATTTATTGATGTGCTACTAAGTACCACATACTCTTCTACAAGATGGGGAAGTAGCAGTGAACAAACTAGCAGAAATCCCTGCCCTACATAGGGTTTACATCTTGGAGTATAGGACAGGATGGTAATGCAGAATCTTAATACAGAGATCTGGATGAAAATCAAGGGCAAACCTAACAAGTATTTTTAGTGGATTTGTCGATTTTATGAAATTCCATCAGGCCTCAAACCCACTTATGTTGCCCCTGATTTTAGTGTCAGGAGACAAACATTAAACAACATGAATAAGTGAAGCTTTTGATGATAAAACATTGTATTCCAAACAATAAAAGAGTGATGGAGGGACGGCGTGTATGAGTGTGCAGTTTTAAATTGAATGACCAGGTGAGGACTTGCTGAGAGGACAGCATTCATGTAAAGATCTGAAAGATGTCAGTTCACCAGTCATTTTCAATTCTGGTTTCTTATACTTAATTAACTGGGGGATTTTAATACATTTCAGAGCAGGTAGCCAGATGACAAGCTATAATTAATTAATTAATTATTATTACTATTGTAATATGTTGATAACTTGTCAAACAGGCCTGTGGAATCATCTTCATTCATGACCATCCATTGGCTGTTAAGGAAAGGAGAGAACTCAGAGGAGTAGTTAAGTTATTGCAACAATACAAGTGAAAGAGAAAGGAACTAAATGAAGATGTTGACATTTTCCCAAAATGTTAGAATGATCAGGTTTCTAGCTTTATTTTGCAGTCCTTTCATTGTACCTAACTGCCTTCAGGATAATCTCAAAACCTCGTTATTTAGTGTTGAAATCTTTTCCAAAATTGCCTCTTGCTGGTTTCTCTTATGGGTGTGTCTCTACTCCAATTAAACTGTTTTTACAAAAACAGGTGGTGGACCGAATTTGTTCCACACAGTCAGCTGTTTGCCTACCCCTGGTTAGTTTATGTGGCTCTACCATCCTGAGCACATAGTTTCCATTTTAATGTCATCTTACTAGTGGAAGAAACTTCTGGATTTGCAGCTCACATGTCAACATTTCAGGTAGGAAGGTGGAGGAAAAGAAAAAAAAAATGATTAAAAGGACACTTGCCAGCTGTTTCCTCTAATAGTACTTTCCTATGTGCCTCACTCAACATATGCTTACATCTCATTGGCCACTTTTTCACCCAAGGAACCTGGGGAATTTAGTCATTTAGATTATTTTCATTCGATAGAATTAAGGTTCTTCTACCTAGGAATCAAGGAAGAATGGATACTGGGTGGGCTTCCAGCAGTCTCTGCCTTACCTACCAGGTTCCAATCACTCAGTGTCAGTTTTCTAATTTGTCCAAAAGGGAGACTATTAGCACCTGCCTCACAGAGTTGCTTTGCGAAGATTGAATACGATTAGGAGAGTGCCTTGCATACATAATCATGCTCTCAATAAAGCTGACACGTTGTTGGAATTACCATTATTTTCATCTTTTGTATGTTTTGAACTTTGCTATATACCCAGTGCCTAGAACTCTGTCTGGCACACAGTGGGGCTCAACAACGTTGGAATGAATAAATGGATCAAATGGCAGTTCTACTTTTAGCTCTTTGCGTATCTCCATACTACTTTCACAGAGGTTGTACTAGTTTGCAGTACCACCAGCAGTGTATGATCCAATGATTTCTGTAAGCATCTCTTCACATCCACGCCAACATTTGTTGTTTGGAGACTTTTTCATAAAAGCCATTCTCACTGGAGTTAAGAGATATCCACTGTGGTTTTGATTTGCATTTCCCTGATGATTAGAGATGTCAAGCATTTTTTTTTCATATGTTTCTTGGCCATTAGTCTATCTACTTTTGAAAAGTTTCTGTTCATGTCTATTGCTCACTTTTTAATGGGGTTGTTTGGTGTTTTTTTCTTGTTGATTTCCTTGAGTTCTTTATAGATTCTAGTTATAAGCCCTTTATTGGATGTATAGCATGCAAATATTTTCTCCTATTCTGCAGGTTGTCTGTTTGCTCTGATGATTGTTTCCTTGGCTATATGTACACCATAGAGTACTACTCAGGCATAAAAAAAAACTAATACCTCTTGTATTAACCTGGGTTGAATTGGAGACCATTCTTCTATGTGAAGTATCACAAGAATGGAAAAACAAACACCACATCTACTCACCATTAAATTGGAATAAATCAATCAACACTTATGTGGACATATGGAAATAACATTCATTAGAAATCAAGCAGGTGGGAGGAGGAGGTGGGAAACGGGTAGAGTCACACCTAATGAGTACAATACACATTATCTAAGGGATGGGCACACTTTGACTCAAATGGTACAAAAACAATTTATGTAATCAAAATGTTTGTACCCCCATAATATTCTGAAATTTATAAAAAGGGAAAAAAGAATGAATAAATGAACTGCCATTATCATCAGTTAAGATTTTAGGATTGTAGGCAATAGAAATTGATTCTGGCCACTAAGTCCTGGATTTTTATTGTATTTTATTTTTAAAAAGATTTTAATTAACAAACAATAATCACATATAATAGTATTTTGATGTCTCAGTATATGCATACATTTAATCCTTTATTAAAAGAATATCATAAGCTTCTGGAAGTAATGAGATAGGTAGAGAGTTAGGCTCAGACTAGAACAGGTATCCAATGATTTCTGTAATCATTTAGATACAACTATTTTCACCCTGTCCTTGAGGCACGCCACTCGACATTTAAAGCCCCAGGAGATGGAGTTTAATGTTCCAAATGTGACTGAATCATCCATATCTCGTTAGTTAGGGAAGGACAGTACACATTGTTTTACAGTCCCACCAAAACTGCCTGCAACTAGAGAGAGGCAGAGGGTTAGAATGACATTTGTGTGAAGGTGAAAATCAGCAGGAGGAAACTGGGTGGAAGACACAGAAATGTCCATCGCAGGTTCCTATTGCTTTTCCTTTGCATTGCATCTACAAATTCATGGTTGGTTCTGGGAGAGAAAAGATACCTAACAGTTTGACCTGTGTTAACACATTAATATCATAATTATTTCCCATTAAATAGCAAAATACCACCTTGTAAAGTTGAGTGCAGGGACCCTGAAAACCTAAGACCAAAAAGAACAGTTTTTAAAGACAGGGTGATAGGATTTGACAGTGAGGTTCTGGGTTTGATATTACAGAGTAGTAAAGAGATGTTGAGGAAAGGCAAGGCACTAAGACCAAATGAGACTTGTCCATAGAAGTACTGTGACTTTAAGTAACGACATCTATTGTGTCAATAAGCCTTCCAGTGAAATCGTTTCATAAACCAAGTAATTCTTTCTAAATACTTCATTTTCTATAAAGATTGCAGTGACAGTCTGGCTGATTAATGAGCAATTGAGTATAGTCTCTGACAAAAATGTTGAAATCAGATGGCTTTTTATTTTGTTTGCGTTTACAGATATAGCCAGGGAATGTAGGTCCATGACAACCTAGGGATTTATTTTAAAGCATGATTCACAATAGAATCATCTACTATCATTACACAAGTCTTTCAGACATTTAGAATTGCTTTAATTTGGCAATGTTTGGGGGAATTTTTAAAACTTGTAAAACTAAAACTATTCTCTTTATTTGATTGCTAGAAAAAAATTTATGACTCATTGAAATAGATTTGCATGATTGCAAATATCTGTGTTACTGCTGAAAACCATTCCAAACAATTATTGGAAGTCCATATTATAAAGCTGAACACAAAAAATTTACTTTTATGAAACTATATATAACATTTTCTTTGCATTTTTGTACTCTTAATTATGTTTATTTCTATGATTTGGTAATAGCAAATGCATGTAAAAATACCAGTAAAGTGTGGATAAACAATTAAAAGTTAAGTATTATACAAATTAAAGTACTTTCAAATATATTGTTTAAGAATTAAAAATCCTTAATATTGTATACTTGTCAATCTTTTTCCTTTGTGTAATAATGCTAATCTTTTGATCTTTGTGGTTTTCTTTTTGCAGTTAACACATTATTGAAACTCCAAACATCTACAATAGTTTTACGTGGACAGTTTGCATATTTTGAGAGTGTGAGGTATTTTATCATGAAGCATGCCATGTGGAATCTTTGAAGCATAGAGCTCTGCCCAACACCTGAGTGAAGAATCTGTTACCTGGTATGTGAGAGAACTCCTCACCACCACCATGACAAACCAGGAAAAATGGGCCCACCTCAGCCCTTCAGAATTTTCTCAGCTTCAGAAATATGCTGAGTGTAAGTATTAATAATATGATTTTATTTGGCATTTGTGCTAAACAAAGTATCATTTATTTATAAGAACAGATCATAAATCCTATTCATCATGGGCATAGATGCAAACTTGTCTTTTGTGTTTTAGAAAGAAGTAGACCTGAGACTTCCTTTTTGACATGATAGAAAGGAAAAGGCAAATTAAATCAAACATCAAATCTAGAAGAAAATGAACTAGGATGTTAGATGCAAAACAAAGCTTGGAAAACACTCTAGCTGTAAGAGAAATGAAGCAGAGGATAAGACACAGTGGCAGAACAGAGACTGGGTAATACTTTAACAGAGAAGGAGAACAGCAACAGGAGCACAAAGACAGTGATGAGGAAGTAAAAGGATAAAAAAAGCAATGTCATACTTGAGTCAAGATGTTCTGATTCAGAGATATCAGGAGAAAGGGAAAAAGTGAGTTTTGGTTTTTTTTTCTGCTTAATCTATCAACTCAAAGAAGACTGTAAGTAGAGAGTCATAGATACATTTTGGATTAGAATTAGAGATTGTAAAAGAAAGGGATGTCAGGACCTCAAGCCAGTTTGTTTAGTGTGTGTATTGATACAAATGGTCAGCCATGATAATTCACTTCACAGCACATTATTTTTACATATTAAGGGTTTTTCTAATATATGTTTAATAAGCTTTTATTTATAAGAAATTTGTTTTTACTATAGATTTGAAAGAATATGTCTATTGCACAAAGTGAGTTTCAGCTATAAATATGAACAGCAGCTGGGTCGAGGTATAAAGAGAGAAAAAGAAGCAACTAAGAAATAGGAGGCAACGAAAGGTTTAGACAATGATGAGTAGAAAGAAAGTGATACATAGAAGATGTGACAAACATGGTGAGAGCGGAGGGAATACCACAGTGACTGGGAGAGTAAAATGCAGGAGTGGAAGAGAGGAAAAGGACCAAGAGCGTGTGTTAGTGAAAGAGATCAAAACTGAAGCCTCTGGTGATACTTATGCAGAAGGGTAATGTGGCATTTAGGAGATGCATATCAAGAATGCGTTGGATAATATTATGAAGGAGGAGCAGAGAAAAGGGGTAAACACAGAATTGGGGTTTGGAATATGAAGAAATAGAGGTGATGATAACAATGAATACTAACTCTCATATTTATAGCATATGTATTATGAGTTGGGAACAATAATAAATACTTCATGATTATCTGAAATGGCAAGTGTCAAAGCTCTATTCTAGAGCTTTCCTAATCTGAGCATTGAGTGAGGGTGTGAAAATGTCACTGGGTATTTGCAAGAAGGATCCAAATCTATAATTACATGTGTATTTTCTTAGTTGATAATAATAAAAATACAATTACTATCATATTGGGAAGGGTCAACATTTTGACATCAACATATGGTCCTCATACTCAAAATTGTTTAGGACCATTGAATGCACAATTCATCCATTTATCATGCTAAGAAAATTTAACCCAGAATGGCCAAATTCTTGTTTCTTGCCTGCATTCTTATACTCAATACTTTCTAAATTGATTAAAAAATGATTTACCTATAATTTCAAATTTCCACATGATCTTTGCTGTTGCGGCATACCCAATCATTCAGTAAACATTTCTGAGCATCTTCTTTAGGGAGAGTATTCTCCCTGAGAGACGAAATAGAAATATGAAGAGATATGATACCTCCCTTCAAGGAATTTACAGTTTTATTAAGGCTGGAGACTAATGGATGAAATGATTCTGGATCTAGGCAGAATATTGTAAGTGCCACAAGCAAGCATTAAAGTTCTTATAGGGTTTTAATATTCAGCTGGAGATGGGAAAAGAAAGGAAGTCTTCATGGAAGAATTAGGATTTGAAATTAATCCCGAAAAGTAGGTTTAAGGTAAATATTAAATAACAAATAATGACATAGAGAAAAAGGAAAATTTACCATACAGTTGACAAAGGGAGGCGAACCACATTTAACCCATCAAAATTGAAGGGAGTAAGTAGAATTCAGACTGTAAAAATGAGCTGGGATTAAAATAGACAATGCTTAACTTGAGTCAGGCAGGGTCATTGTAGGGTTATAAATGGTAGAGCGACATGAACAATTTTATACTTCAAGAAGTTTAATTTGATGACTGAGAAAATGGTACATGGTAATGGAAAGATACTAGAGTCAAGCCAATTAATAGTCTATTGGAATAGACTACTTAATGTGGATCATGAATGAGGAGTTAAAAAGTGGATACTCACAGACACTCTGTCTGGCGGTGTTTCTCGTCCAGCATCTTGATATTGTAACATTAAAACTAACAGAGGAGAGCTTGGGATATAATAAAATATGAGAGAGAGAAAGTTCTCAAATTTAGCTCCAGACTTGGAGGATGGGGTTATGGTGATATAATTCTTCCAAGTAAAGAAACCACTGAATTTGGTTTGGTCGTGTTGAACTTGGCTTGATTATTAAAACGTTATTTTCCAGTATTTGGGTATTTACAGGAAAAGTACCTGTATTACAGGAAATGTTAATATAAAACAGATAATTATTGCTGTGATAGCTGAAACATCATTTATAATTACTGTTGCTCAGATGTAGAAATTCCATTTGAATTGGTAAGCAGAAAGACATTTCTACTAAAATCTTAAAGGTATTATAGGCTGCTACTTATATTTTATTGGCTAAGTAATATGGGGGCACATTTAATTATGACATAAAAATGTCTGAATTGGTAATCAATTTGTGGAAATGCTTAAATAATGGTTATAAAAATTATCATAAAAATTAGTAAAAGTAGAAAAGTGCTGCATATTGAAGCATGAAGATTTTGTGTCTTTTCTTTTTTTTTTTCCTGCCACGAGACCAGATTCTTGTCACAAGGTAGAAGCTTCTGGTGCTCTTGGCAGCCACGGCTCTGTGTTGTCCCCACAAATGCAGAAGGCAGCTAATGTGGAGCCTGCTGTGGCTGCCTGAAACATGCTGCGACCATGCTCCTGTTTAAAGTTTCAGGCTGAGTCACTCCATGGGAAGCATTTCCATTGATATGTGGGAGGGGAGTATAATTTTCTCCTCCACGTTTTATATAAAGTCATCCAAACTGTTGTTATGAGATAGAAAGATCTCACTCCTGCCGTGTAGAGAATTGAGTTTATCACATTATTGGTCTATCGGTGCTTCCTGCTGTCTTTCCATGGCAGCATGGAACGTTCCAGCAAAGGGTTAAGAAACTCCAAGTCTTTTCATGGATAACAATATTTTCTATGTAAAATCTACATGATATTTCCAAATGATTCATTATCGGCCTACGTATTGTCACTTAGGATTAGCTCTTCATTTGCTATATATAAAGTGTGTTATATAGCATGTAAATTATTTTTGAAAAATACTGTGTTATTATGGTGGGAACATTTCCAAACTTTCATAAATTTCATACTGTTTATAGCAGCTGGCATTGTTAAAAGTTGCAAAATTATGGTGAATTTGTTCTTTTCAATAAAGACCCATGTGCCTCGTGTCTAAACCTGGTGTGCAATTTCTTCCACTGGAGAGAGAGGCATGTGGCATGGCTTAGTGGAAAGAGCATTCAAACTAATATTTGGTGGTGCTGAATTTCAGCCCTGTTTTCTACCGATTAGGGGCATGACCTTGGGAATGTTACATAAACTGCCTGAGCCTCAACTTTTTCACCTGAAAAAGTAAAATCAAACCTCAAAATGTTGTTGTAGGATTTAATGACACAGTGATCAGCATCACAATAAATAATGGGTTTTTAGCATACAACTGTAAGTAATATAGAGCATTAACTGATTTAATCCTCACAATAAGCCATTTCTGGCAGATTAGCTGGCATAGAGCTATAGTTCTGTAAGTGATAACAAAGTCAAAACAGTAATAATTCATTTATGTTTCTTATGAAGATTGATTTATTAATAAATAGATTATTAATCATGTTTCCAGAATAGGAAAAGCTATAATCCAAGACTGAGATCCTAGTATCTCCATCAGCCGCAGTCATCCCCTAAGTGTTTTTGCATTCAAGACAGTGCAAAGAAATACAGCTGCTGACTATGGCTTTGGCCCCATCGTGTCTCTCTAGTCTCTCACCCTGGTGTATCTCGCTGGCCTATGTGTAATTCTGGGTGAGGCTCTGCCTGAAGTAGAGGAAGGTTCCAGCATTCTGCCCATACTCATTCCTCCTGCCCCTGGAACTATCCTCTTCTACTAAAAATGTGGGAGAGAAACGAGAGCTGAAAAGGAAATCATTAAGCAACTGAAATAAAAATAAGGTTAAATCCTTCTCCATTTTAAGAGCTTTACTCATCTCTTTGAGGAGCTGTACATTGTAGCATGATGATCTAATTGTGTCTTTGAGACATGTTTTGTGCTTGATCCATAATGATGGGATGAAGAAAGGGGAGGGAGAGGACTTGACCTCCTCCCAGGTGTATATTCATTTCATTGTTAGGCAAATTTGATCAGATGCTAGACCTCTTTTCAGTTTGTCATGCTGAGATTAGCTTTTACTTCTGTCCGGTACCCTGTGCTAGATTGGCTCTATTTTGGGAGGCCAAGCCACTTATTGATAATTACTCTCTTTGTATAAGACAAAAAGGATAAATGGCACAGGGCCATTTAGCATAGTGTCTGAAAACACATAATTTGGTGTCAGATAAAACTGGGTTTGAGGTCTAGGGCTCTGATGTACACTTCAGCTTCCTAAGGGGCTTGCCTTGATGAGCAAATATGAAAATGTACATAAAAGACTCATGATTCAATGTTATTATCATGATTAAGATCATGGCAGTGGTAGTTGATGTAGTTGAATATCAATTGTGACTTTTGTTATATTACTTATCTGAAATGTCTTGACTTACCTGAAATGTCTTGACTTTGCCCTGACACTTGGTCTAAAATTTGAATCTGCAACTCTATTTTAGGTAATGCTTGTCTCTCATTTCTGACCCTGTTTCTTCTGATTTGCATTGATTAACTCAGCAGTTCCTGGCTGTGACCCAGATTGTATTTCTGGAATGGATGTTGGCTGCATAATCTCTGTTGCCTCATTCTGTCTCTGGTTTCTATTTGTTGTAATGCTTCAGATTGAGTTTCCTGTTGGTGGCTTCTCTATGTCCCTATGTTTTAAATCTTTCAATACCTAAATTTCTCAATTGCAAATGAAAGCAATAACTATGAATGCCTATATTCCCATTATTTAAGTATCCTAAAGACAAGTAACTTTCAGTGAATTTTAAACATCTATTTCTTTAAGCTTTTCAGACTTGCCAAAAAAAAAACCCATTTTTATTTAGATTTATGGTTAAACAAACTTTAATATTGAAGTTATGACTTCTGTGAAATATTGGTCAAGGTGGACCACCTTATGCTATGATTAAAAAAATCACAAAGTCTCAGTGGCTTAACAAAAACAGAAGTTTATTTCTTGCTCATATTACATTTTTGATCTGAGTCAGCAAATGGTTTAATTTCACAATGTCCTCAATCAAGTCCCAGTCAGATGGAGCAGCCATCAATGTTAAAATTGGCAGTTGCTGTGGCACAGAAAGAGAGAGAGAGAGAGAGAGAGAGCGAGCTTGTCAATTAGGTGCTGGCTCTTAGACCTTCTTCCTGGTAGGGATATGCTGACATGTCTTTGGCCTAAGCAAATCACATGGCCATATCTCACTTTAAGAAAAGAGCATTTCTCCCATCTTCCCAGTTCTGAGGGAGAACTGAAATATTTGGTGAAAACTGCTAATTGTTCAGTATCACAGGAATAAAATATAACCTACCACTTACTTTCAGACATTATGTAAGTCATCACAATCTTTTTAACCTTTTATTTCTTCACCTATAAATTGAGGATAATAATTCCTACCTATATAATAATAACTCAGTTTTATTTGTAATATTATTATAGAACATTATAATAAAAATTATCAATGAGGTTTATAAATATTAATTATATTCTTTATCTTTAATTCAGTTATAGTTTAATGGTTATTATTCACCAGAAGATTCTTTAGTTGCCACCTTCTATATTATTATTGGAAGTATCACAAAACAAAAAAAGAAATAATGAGTAGACAGGCTAGAGGAACTTAATTTTACTCATTTGTCATTTAGTCAGCAAATAATATTTAATGCCTTTCACTCTTAGGCAATATTCTTGGCTCTGGGTAATACAGAAATGAATAATGTGGCACTTTAAATCAAGAAGCTTTCATCCTGTGCGGAGAGACAAATATGGTAGGAAATGATGATAAAGCAATGAATGAGATGTGTTCTTTGAATGTTATTAATATATTTGCAAGATTCTTGAAGAGCTTTTAACTCTGCTTCATGTGGGTAGAAGTTGAGAGGGAAATGGGATTTTAATGTGAATTGAAAGTATTGAATATAATTGAGAGAAGCAGAGAAACTATACATTAGGGAAGAACTTGAAGTGTGTGTTGTGTTGGTATATATACATTTTAATGTATGAACATGCATGTGTATACATGAGCATGAGTATAAGCACCGAAGATAAGGCAATTCAGCAACAGCCACAAAAAGAGGGTCCATGAGTGCCATTAATAAAAGATTGTCTATCAACATTGGGAGACATTGAATATATTAATTTCAGAGATAGTGAAATTATTATTTGAATCAGAAAGGATTCAAGGATTCAAATATATAAGATCTTTGATGAAAGGAAGACTAAAAACGATCAGGAGGATATTTTACTAGGACAGCTTGTTGAATATTCAGAGTTACACGAAGGTTAAGGCATTGTTAACAAATGGGTAAACACATATCAGAGAGGGTATCTGTAGGCAGAATGAGCCAAATGCAATCACAAGTTGCTTGTGGGGACTAAGGAAGAAGGATGAGGTATTTCAGCTTGGAGAAATAAGTCAATGTGGTTCACCCAATCCAAGGAAGCAATACAAAAATGAACAGGTTTAGGGAGAAATTTGAGGGTTTGATTTTGGACATATTGAACCTTTGGTTCCACAGGGTATCCGTTAGGGAAGTAAATTAGGTACTTTGAAATACAGATCCAAAGCTCAAGAAAGAAATCAGAGACAGAGATATAGAACAGTTATACCTTTCATCGTGAGTGGTTATTAAATCATGGGTATAGATGAGATAGCCCAGTGAAAGCAGATTGAGCAAGGAGAGAAGGATAGAGATGGAACACTAGAGAATTGTATTTATAAGACAGTTGGAAGATGAGATACAGATGAAAACAATTGAGAAATAGTAACGAGAAAGGAATGAGGAAATAAGTGAGCGAATAGTGTTCTATAATCTAAAGAAGACTATTTTCAGAAGATGAGATCAAGTTTACAATAATGACCCAATTGCTTTTTAGAGTCATCATCATTTGCATTGTCATTGGTGATCTTAATATGAATTTTTTTTAAAAAATAATAGGTATAATGGGGTGAATGGAAAGAAGAGAATAAAGGAGAATACATATAAGCTGCTCTTTATAAAAACTTAAATGTGAAAAGAAACATGAAGCATTATAGCTAAAGTAAATAGGGTAAACAGAGTGATTTTGTTCTTCCACAAGGGGGGAAAGACATGTTTATAGGTGGCAAGTGGGGCAAAATTGAAATGGAAGATTTATAATATTAAGGAAATAATTAGTGGCAAAAGATTGTAATTCTATGGCCAGTTTTTTTATTTTTATTTTGGTTTTATTCAATTTACTTAAGCCTGTCTCAACTGTTTATTTTCTTAACATTAGTTTTGGCCCTTCGCAAGTTACATAACCTTTCTAAACTTTAATTTTCTCAACTGTGTAATTAAGAAAATAATAAAGACTATCTCACAAGATTGTTATAAGACTCAGAGCAAATAATGTGTGTGAAAATGCTTTGTAAACTGCAAACCACCATATGTAAGTTAATTATCACTTTCATTGTTATCATTAGAATGTACTGAGTTATCTTTCTACTATCTATTCTTTATGTAGTTTAACATCTCTGCTTTTCGCAAATACATTATTAAATTTTACAATTTGCTTCCATAAGACTATGCAAGAAATGTCCTCCTGCTCCTAGTGGCCTAATTTGCCTCTTTTGCCCCTTAGAGCATAGTTTATCTTCAAATCCTACAGCTTCTTTTAGAGCTTTCCCTAGGCATCATTAGGAGCAAGGATTATTTTCTCATACCCCAAAATGTATTTTATAAGGAAGAGCATTTATAAGGGTGAAATTGTACCCTTCTTTACAATGGACATGAGACTCCTGAGTCAGAGACAAAAGACTTTATTAATCATGTCATAGCGAGCAGCATGTGCCTCATGTTTGCTTTTGCTCTCCTACTTCAGTTCCCATAAGTAAAGATGAGAAGGGCTAAGTCACATCTGTGTAAGCAGTTAATTATGTACAGTAGAGACACCGTAAGTTTAGGGAAACTGATTCCTTTATAATGGACAATAAACACAGCTGCTCTTTGCTCAAGAGGGAGTTATAATCGCTGTGTTCCAAGGTTGTTCAATACAAAAACATCCTTAGAATGAAGTCTAGAACAAAGGCAGCAGGTGCCTTTCCTTGCAGGACCTACAGAAATATGAAAGAAACATTGAGAACTGTCTTTCAATAAATATAAGCTGATAGTAGCCATTAACATCATCATCAGTGTCTAGAAGGTGTGAAACCACATATTTCTCCCTCAGGCTGCCTTTCAGTCCATGTAAAGGTATTCTCAGATTTATGCCCAGAAGTCTCTTGTCTTGGGCTCTGATCTCTTTTCTTCCCCTTTGCCCTACTACGAAGTTCTCAGATATATTCTGTCTGTGCCCTACATTTTCAAAGTAGAAAGAGACTTAACAGCTTTTCTATATTCATCCAGGAAGGATGAAGGGGAAATCTATCTAACTGCTGGTGTTTTAGAACCTATTCATGAAAAATAGGCTTAATTCTTCCAGTTTATTTAAAGAAATGTCTCTTAAAACACAGACATTTATACATACACACACATACCCCCCATTTTTTGCAAATATCAGTTATTATTAACTTATTTTTCAGTGCTTTATTATAAAATGAACACAGAAAGGAAGAATTTGGGAGAAGGGGACAAACAGCCCCATTGCAGCCACTATCTTCCCTTTTGTAAAAGGGATTAAGAACTCTGGCAAGTGAATAAATGTCCTGGATACCACTGCCATCCCCATCCCCACCCTACCCCAGGCCCCTACTCTTATACTGTAAGTGCCTTTAGAGCAGAGTGTGTTATTATTTGAGCAGCTGTAGTGGCCAAATGATGAATGACTTCCAGAATATTTTTCTTACTGGATTAGGATAGTCCACCGTCCCTTGAAACCTACACCAAAACTGAGGCAAGTGGAAAACCAAAGCCCTCGGATAAAACATCAAAAAAGGAGTAAAATGCTGATAACTACGGCTTTGCTTCGAAAAGAATTTGACTTGGTTTATAGTTTTCCTATGGATATTAGAGAATAGTCACGGTATTTTAAACAATTTTCTGCCTGATAAAATTATTTCTCTAGAAATTGACTCTTAAATCTCTGCCTTGGATAGCAGGAATTCAAGGAAAATGTCTGTAATGAAAAGACTCCCATAGAATTCATAGAACAGAGGATACATTCTGATTATTGGTGGGATATGATTTGGTATAACTACTGAAGTAGTCTATTTCCAATATCAGATTAGTTGGTTCTAATGGAAAAAAAAAATCAATGCATACAATTTTTTTAATTGGCCAGAATCATTCTAAATAAACTTTCTAAGAAGGGCACTTTTTCCTTTCCACTCCCCTTCCAAAGAACATAATACTATGAGTAACTGATCAAAAACACACCTAGAATACAAAGGATGGGGCAAAACACTTGCTCATTTGTTCTATGCTCTTTCTCCTCCCATTTTCCTTCCTATTTCTTTTTGTAGTCATTTGCAGCATCTTGGCACCATCCTGCCTGAATCCCACAAGGTCAAAGCTGGCAAGACCATTATTGTGGTGTCCTGTGCAGTCTGGGTCTGCCATTATTCATGGATTCATCTCACGAGAGCAAAAGATGGTTCATTGTGTCTATTTTAGAGTATCAGAGTAGTACAATTTTTAAGGCAAGGCAAATGATTACATGCTGATATTTATTATAACTCAGAATATATCTTGGATGGCAAATAGAATATCTAATACTTATAAAGAGCTGATTATGAGTGCATTATAGGTCACATTATTCTAAGTGTGTAGGCCTTAACTATATTAACATATTTAATCTCCATAGCGACCCTACAAGGCCAGTAGTTATTGCCATTTTACAGATGAGGAAATTGACATACGGAGAAGTTTGATAACTTGCCTAAGGTCATAGAGATCTTAAATTATAGAGCCATGGTTCAAATCAGGTGGCAGTTTCCAGAGTCCATGTATTTAATCACTGTGTTATACTAGCTCTAGATATATTATCCCTTGGGCATTAATTAGCTTCAAAACAAACCACAAACCAGCAAATCTCCCCAACAGGAAAGAAAATAGGAATAAAGAAAATGAAAAGAAGGACCAGTAAATTCCATTCTGCCATAAGTTCAAATTATTCATAAAAGATACAAATGTTTGATATGACTAAGAAGACAAAATGTAAAGTATGGTATTTCAGGAATCCACTAGGCCAAGAGAGGGATAATTTTGAGTGTTTTCAATACATCCTTTAAGGCAGCTGTGAAATAGTTCTGATGGGCAGGGAGTTTTGAGTCACTTTGAAAGCAGCAAGAGGCTCATGAAATAATTAGAGGATATGGACAGAAACTTCCACGAGGAGATATTATTTCTCCCAGGCAGAATCCATTTCCGAGCTCCAGTAGGAAGAGGATGATGAGGTCAGCCAAGTTGTTTGAGTAAGCTCTTAAAGGTTTGTCTCACTTTCACTGCAAGTTTAACACTGTTACTGCGTACAAGCCCCAGAGCAATGTAGGCAAAATCAAATAGGCTGCCTCAGGCAGTAGCAGTAAGGAGAAATGCTGAAGGTATAATCCAATAAGTGGGCAAAGGGAATTTTGGAGAGTTAATGCAATTGACAAAAATGACATGAATTAGTCAGAAAGCCCAAAATACCTCTGTGTTTGTGTTCCTGCAATCCTCCTTCTAACAGTAAATCCTTTATCAATATAATATAGAGGTAAGGGTTCAGTTATTGTTTTGAGTACAGAATTAATTTTTTTTTTTTTTTGAGACAAGGTCTGGCTCTGTCACCTGAGTTGGAGTGCAGTGGCGTCATCATAGCTCACTTCAACCTGTAACTCCTGGGCTCGAGCATCCTCCTGCCTCAGCCTCACTAGTAGCTGGACTATAGGCATGCACCACCATACCAGATTAATTTTTCTATTTTTCATAGAGATGAGGGCTTGCTCTTGCTCAGGCTGGTCTCAAACTCCTGGCCTCAAGCAATCCTCCCTCCTGTTTTGGCCTCCTAGAGTGCTAGGATGATACACCTGACCCACCATTTCCAGCCTGAGTACAGAGTTAATTTTAAGGAAAAGAAAAATTGCCCTGGTAATTTGCTTAAATTGTGAACCTTTGAAAATGTATTTTTGGAAAGTGGTGACATTGTTAGTAGCCAGGTGAACTGCTTAATCCATCTAAAACACAACGTTGCTATAGAGAACAGCTTCCCGCTTCAAGCCTGTTGTAGGTGCCAGGCATTTCACACTACTCAGAGACACATACAGATTAACAGTCTTTTTTAAACATTTTTTTTCTTATTTCAGCATATTATGGGGGTACAAATGTTTAGGATACATATATTGCCCTTGCCCCACTGAGTCAGAGCTCTAAGCGTGTCCATCCCCCAGACAATGCACATCACACCCATTACATGTGTATATACCCATCCCCTCCTCCCCGCTCTCCTGAGTAACAGTCTTGATAAAAGAATGCTCTCTATATCTCTGCTTACTTAATATATATGACATATATATAAGTATGATATATATGTATATACATATATATAATTTCCTTACTTTGGCTTCCATTTATATGTCCATTATATCAGCTGTTCCTGTTTGGATGGATCAATATGGAATAGATTATATTATCATAAGAATCAAAAATTCTAAAATTATATGATTGTTTTAATCATATAATTAAATAATCTATAATTAATCATATAATCTAAAATTAATGATGTTTTATGTGACTTCATGTAGTATGATCTTGAAAGATAAAGACCAGGTCAATTTACTAATTTTTAAAAGGGCAAATGTAAATAAACTTATTATGTTTTCTAATCTCGGATGCAACTCACCTTGGTTGTGACAAAGCAAACCATATACCAAAATCTCTCTAAGTCTAGGCTAATGAAGCCATTTTTGAGGATGTTAATGATTTTTTTCAACTATATTATATAATGTAGCTTTCTGAATTCTGATCAAGAGTAAACATAATTTGCTAATTTCATTTCACAAAAATAACTAAATTTTATGTTTCCCACTCTTTCTCAGTTTGTCTTCTCTCTTCTTTCTGCTTCTCTCCTATTTTTCTCCTTCACACCCTCTATGTCCTTTCTATATCCTAATCCCACAGAGAAAACAAAACAAGTACTCTAACTGGCAAAATAAGATTATTATATTCTCTAACATGGAAACTTAATTTATCAATTAGTGTTTAGGGAGGGAAAAAACAATGAGGAGAAAAGGTTATGGATCTGAAAAGTCAATGGTCATACAGGTTATGTTAACATGGATCAGTGGGCAAGGGCAATTGAAGAAATTACTTTTTATCTTAAAAGCCATATATATTCCTTTTAGCACTCTCCAAATCATAGAGAAGCAGGGAAAAATTTTAATACCCTTAGCCTCACTTTCTTCTAAATTATTTTTAAATCATAATTGTATTGTTTTTGCTATTGTTATTTTGGTGAAAAATGATATTGAATTTTTAACTTTGCATTTTGCTTGTTCCCAGTGAAGAGAATAATCATGTCTTTACTGCAGAAATAAAATTTTAAATCTGACAATATAATCTGACAATATAAAGAATAGATAGCCAGTTCTTTCAGTTAGTTCTGTCAGTTCTCCCAAATAGTTCTCATAGTTGAAATTAGCAAAAAACATGAAATGGTCTATGTCTTTGTGATTTTTACTTTGAATAAGATGTTATAATAACTGTTTTTCCCCAAAGGCTAATTTCTGATGTAGCAAAAGTATCCCATATTTAGTATGCCACAGAGATCAAATTTTAAAATTTAGAAAATATTTTGAATATGCTGGCTTTAGAAATAAAATGTACTGATTAGGAGAACTAGGATTTAAAAAAACATTAATTAAAATTATATATTATAGCTTATCTTCACATTTCAATATTCCATCCATTAATTTAGTAATTTTATCTCCTTCCTAGTTTAGTTTGTACTGAAATCTAACTACTTCTTTAATTGCATTTGGAACAATTAATTTACTTAATTTTTTTAATAAACAAAGATGTTTTGAACTATTTATAATTTTATGATGAGATAATTAGACATAAATTTAATTATTAAATTATAAAATGCATTATTTATGATATAAATATATAAATTGAGTTAAATCCTTGATGAATTCAGGTGAAAATGGATTGAATCAACCAATTGTACTTAAGATATTGAATAGAAAAATATTATATTTGAAGACATCCTTGATTTCTAAGATGAAAGAAAAATGTTTCTAGAAATAGATCTTGGTAATTAGAACTTCATCTTTGAATTATAGTTTTCTGCTTGTTAGGATAGTTATGAAAGAAATTAACATGTTCATCTGTTATTTGGTAATTTTTACTTCCCCTTCCATAAACTCATTAGCTCCCAAATTTATTGATCTCAAGAACTTTCCCAATCTGTATGCCTCGCCTCCTTAATCCTTCTTTCCTCTATCATTCTATCAACCTACAAATGTACTTTAGAATTACCTGTCATATAAGAGCTTAAACAGACATCTCTCTACTTACTGCTCCACTTATCTGCCTGGTTTCTGCTTTTTGCAGTCACCAAAACCATAAAGGATAAAGTTATAATGGTCAATATTCTTTATTTACATTACCTGAGATCTTAAAATTATTTGACTTAGTTAACCAAATCATTTCTTATTAACTCATCTTCCTTACACTCATCTTTCTTGCTTCAAGATCCATAATTTCTCCCTTCCTATCCCATCGCTTTACTACTCCTTTTAATCTCCTTTTCAGATTCTTCCTTCTAAACCCGACCTCTAAATCTTGGCTAGTTCCTAGATTATGTTCCCTTTTAAAACTTAACTTTCATTTCCTGTGTAATCATCTATTCCAAGGCTTTCAATATCACATATGTGACAATGGCTTCCAAATGTATATTTCTAACCCAATCCTCTCCTCTCAATTGCAGGTCTTAAAAAGCGGCTGTTTAGTTGACATCTTCAGTTGGATGGCTCACTGGATTTTCACATTTAACAGTTTAAAAATTGAATTATTGATTCCCTTTGTGCCCCATCAAAATAAAGCAAAAATTAAAACACAACTCCATTTGTTCGTTAGGCTATTGCATTTTGAACTTGCATTATCATCATTCCATAGCATTGGAAAGAAAGTTATGACTCATGCTTGATTTCCATCTTGTCTTCACTCCCACATAGAAACTGTCAACAGGTCAACTCTCTAAAATAATTTCCCTATTTCTCTTAATTTATGCCACTTCCACTGTAAATTCAGTCACCTCTGTTTCCTGAACTACCACAGTATCTTCCTTCTAGGTCTTTCTGCATCTACACCATGTTCCTTCCCAATATATTCTATATAGAAAAACCAGCAAAATTCTTAAAATATATACATATATATATATATATAAATCCAATTATTCTATCTCCTGCATAAAACTTTGATGTCCCATTGTATATAAAGTAAGATCCAGACCCCTTGTCATGCCCTGTGGACATATGGACAGTCTTTGGCCACCTTTGAAAACCATCTGACGACCACTATCTTTTACTTAGTATGATCAGCCACACTAGTCGTGTTACATTCTGTTCCCTTTCCTCAATGTATTTTCCTTTTGACGTGTTTTCCCAAGCTGCTTCCTTTTCATCTTTTGGTTTTCAGTCTAAATGCCAACCCCTCCATCAGGCCTCTCCTGACGACTTAAAGTTCTTTCTCCCTGATATTACCTGCCTCTATACTCACTTTATTCTTTTCATTACAGTTAATATGATTTGTATTTATGTATGCGTTATTTTAACTATTTGTTTTTATCATCTTCAGTTCCTAAAGGTAGTTTACTTGTTCATAAACCTATATCCAACTTATTAATACAGCACTTAACACAAAATGGGCATTTAATAAATGCGGGTCAAGTGAATCAATGACATGTAAAGTCAGTAGGGAAAATGGCTGTTGTCTTCATGTATAGAAAGGGGCATATTAGGGGTTAAAAGATGCTTTGATACAAAAATTAACTTTTCTGATTTTAAGATTTCATGCTTCTTAGTCAAGGGTAGGTTATTGACTTAAATATAAATAGAGATTTTTATCTCTAAGTAATTAAGTGGCTGTGGGGTAGGGAGATATGTGTTTCTGCAACCATATATGTACTTACTATAAATGCCTGAGCTGTTTCTTAAAAGGCTATTCTGAGATATGAATAACCTATGGAATTTGGGCCAAAAAGTGTTCTGTGAACCCATTGAAGTTCTCTTAGGTCTAACTTGATTTAACTACAAAGCCACATTGTACTCTAGACCTTTCAAAGTTCTAGCTCTGAGATAGCGCTCTGTGTTAATTTTAAATTAATGTAGAGTTCCTTGCCTTAAATCCAACAGGAAGGTCATGTCAAGGGAGGAGCTCTGTCCTCCATAGCATTTCATACACAACACACTCAAATTAAACATTTTTCAACTGTCCATGCAATGATCAACTAGAAGTTTGTTTAGAGTATTTGCTGCTTTCTTGTACTTTTCTTGATAAATTTGACCTAATTTCAAGTTTTCAACAAGTTTAGCTAATATAAGACTTTAATTAATTGAAACCATAAATAATAAAACACTTTTTCCTGATTATATGTGAAGTTTCAAACAACTTGAAATGTTTTAAAATGTCCAACCCAAGGAAGTTTTTGCATAGGCTGTAATAACAGGCACCACAGAATACCATTGCCAAGGTTTCTATCCGATCTTAATATTTGGCATACTATACTGTAGACATAGTCAACTCTATGTTAAAATACATTATGGCACAATAAATTTGGAAAACAATGAAAGAAACATTATCATATCCTAATTTCATGTAATAAAAGATTGCCTACATATTATTATAATAAAGAAGTAGGATTTTCTAAATGGTGTTTTTAAAAATGAGTTTAAATTTGGTTCAGAAGATGTCTTATTGACCCAGAATCCATATGGCTTATATAAAGGGTGACCAGGCATGCCTTGAAATCTTAGAGGATCATTAGATGATTGATGATTAGATGTTATGAGGCAGCTCCTACATTGCCGGCATCAGGTAATGTATTAAAAGAGAGAAAAAAATGTAATTTCCACTTAACTTCTCTGTACTTTATCTTTTTTCATAAATCTTTCTAAAAGACCTCAAAACAGTATATGGGATGTATATGGGAAGGTGTTATAAAAACCTCTCTCAATATTTATACTTATTTTAAACTTGATCATTTTGGAATTTATTTCATTTATTGTTTATACCATTCATTTGGCCCTTCATTTAGTTTTATGACTTAATCTAGTATATTTATGTCATATACTTTTTGTTTTTACTCTGAAATGTATATGTTATAGAGGTTAAGAACATGGGCTTGGAATTAAACTGCCTAGGTTTTAATTTTGACTTTACAAACTATGTAACTTTGGGCAGGTTACTTGATCTTTGTGCCTCAGTTTCCTTATCTATAAAATATGGATAATTATAATATATATTACATATAATATATATGTCATTGGAAAATATAACATATATATATATGTCATTGGAAAATAGTACTAGCAATTGTTATTATTACTCATTATTGTCATTGGTATAGGAAACAATTCATCCAAATATAATACATACAATTTAAATGAAGAACCCTGTATGTCTCATTCATCTCTCAGGGTTTTACATGCTGGGTACACTGTATGTATTAGATGAATAGAAGATATTATAAAAATAGAGTATGGAAAGAGAATGAATCCTTGGCATCTAAAAATGATGGAGCATAGACTGAGGGAAACTATGAGGCAATGGAAGCTGGACAGAGGAGTAGCATAAAGCAGAGAGCAAATACCCTGTAGATTAGATCCACTTAGTTCTCTTAATGAATAATTAAATATTTACTATCTTATCTTCATTGTTAAATTGCAGAGCTTTGCCTATTTTTATATTAAGCACTTACATCTGACTTCAAGTCTCTGCACTTCCATCCAATACCATTCTCTATCCTTTTTTCCTATCTTCCTAAAATATTACCATCCCAAATATATAGATTTTTGAGCATACAGTAGTCCAAATATGTTTCAACTGCAATTAATGTGTCATTGACTTTATCATCATTCCCTTCTCCTTACTTGCAAGATGGAAACTTCCATTTCACCAGTAAAAGTTGTACATAGAATCCCTACTGGTAAAATAACCTGACTGGAAGTGATTGCATTTTTTAGTTCTGCTCTTTCTTTTCCAAATAGGCATTGCCTCTGTTTCTGTTTTTCTTATGTTGCAGCTAGTCCCTAGTTCCTTTCTTCATAGCCTCTACTCAGAGCTTTAGTGGGCACGGTGACAGAGGACAGGAGGTGGAAGGGAAAGGAATTCCTGCAGGAGGCTAATGGACTGTTTCTCCTTGCTACTGGGGAACATAGCAGCCACCCCGCCTGGCTGTGTTTCACTCTCCTTTTATGTGTGCAGGTTGGTGTTCTCATCAGAGCCTGCTGGTTGAAGATTCTAGAACTGTATGTGTTAGAGGAGGCAGAGTTAAGTATTTGATTTAATAAAGAATAGAAATTGGACCTCCTCTGATTTAGCCATTTTATTTATATTTTCTGGAAATCACCTTTAAAGTATTTTCAATAGTCACTTGTAGGAGGATTATACAATGGCCCGATTTCCCTTGATATTTTTGAAACAAATGTGCTTAGTTGTTAAGGGCCCCCTTCAGTGAGTGTAGAGAGGTTTCAGGCTTTTAAGAATTCATGTTCTAATCTTCTGGAACATTGGTATTATCACAGTTTCCTAGCAGTCACGATTTGTGTACCCAAGAGAAAATCTAGAGTTTTTCCCAGTTGGTATATAGGTTGCTTTCTCTTATATTAGCACGTAGTAGAGAAAGTCAGAATTAGACTTGCCTGATATACAAGACGCCTACTGATTTTTTTTTGTTACCAGAATTGATTTTTGCTGTCAGCCTCATGCCATAATTTGTATGCTTCTATATGCACATGTACATTTGCGTTATTACATTTCAAAAGGAAGTGATTAAAAATAGATTTCACTTTGTACTATATCATTATTGTCAATATCTTGTGGCAAGGATTTGGGAATAGACACTAAGTAGACAATCAGGTTTGACAATATAAGCTAAACATTGTGTCATTTGTGCTTATTTTAGATGAAAACATGCATTTCCCTGGCAAGGAAGAAAAATGTATGTTAATTAAAATATTAATACCTGACTCTGATTCAAATTCTATAAATGGGTAAATTACTGTAGAAGCATAGATATATGGAATGCCTCGAAAAGAGAAAAAAATTTAAAAACCTTACAAATCAAAACCCAATGTTTGCTCGGTTTTTTAAAATTACTTTTTCACCTCTTCTTGATTATTTTTATCATTGTTAATACCTTTGAAGCTTTTTATGTTTTAATCTGTATTTGGTTGTTTCTTAGAATTTTTTGATATAATAATGTCCAGCTAGATTTCATCCTCTTTTTTTTTCCAAATTAAAGCCACATTTTGAGGCTGGACTTTTTATATGTCAGTTCTTATTTTGGTGTAACTAGATATGAATTATGATTGGCAAAACTTACAATGTTTATCAGACTATGAAGTGCACTCTTAGTGGTGCAAATAATTTGAAATATCTCAAATGACATTTAGGCAGATATGTGACTGTGATAGGCGCGACCATAAAGCAGTCTCCTCGGAAGTGAAGGTCAAGATCCCTGAGGAAGATTACAATCAAATCAAAGTAACCGGAGTTGGACTTCAGGAAACTCTTAGCCCTTAGTTATTTCTGGAAATCTCAAAAACTGGAAATAGGTCTGAAATTTATAGGGTATTTGAAAGGAGAAAAATAAAAAGATAAAATATTAATGTATATTATAAAAAGGCACATCTTTACCACAGAAAACCATGTTAATAGTCTGTGAGCTTTTATGTGTTAAGTGTGTCCCATTAGTAGCAGAGAACACAAAGTCAAACACCATCAGCAGTTTATCCCTGAATGACATTTGCTTGAATATGTTGGCTATTTAGAGGGAGTCATTGTTATTATCAGTATATACATTGGTTCATAGGTGTTTTTTTTTTTTTTGCTATTACAAAGTATTGACAGAATGTAGATATCATCCTATTATAATAATATGCATCCATATGTAAAATATTGTGCTAAATTGTTTGCTCACATTATCCCATTTAACCTTTTTTTTCTCCTTTTATTTCATCATATTACGGGGGTACAAATATTGTTAGAGTTACATATATTGCCCCTGCCACCCTTCCCCCCACTCCGTGCCAGAGCTTCAAGCGTGTCCAACCCCCAGACGGTGTGCATCACACCCATTATGTAAGTATACACCCTTCCTCTCCTCCCCCCTCCGACCTGCCCCCCACCTGATAAAAGTTTTGTTTTTGTTTTTGTTTTTGACATTTTGGTTACATTGTCCATCTTTACCTTTATCCCATTTAATCTTTAAATTAAACTTATGAGATTGTATTGTTTTTACTATTACTATTACTAATACTATTACTATTGTTTTTATTTTTCTGACCAAGAAAATTAGAAAAGTGGCACAGCTAAAATAAACAATCAGAAATGGAAATCAGGTATGTCTGATTCCCTAGTCCAGGCTCCTATGCACTTGCTATTCTGATGCACGGCCACAAATCCTTCTGCCTAACAACAGCCAGAGACTAAAAACAATGATTAGTGATTATTTCAATAACTTCCAAGCATCAACAGGGATAAGTGTTGAGAAAAACAAACAGCAAATTGGCAATCTGGGTGAAGGATGAAAAGGAGCATAAAGATGATTTCTATTAAGCGCACGAAGGGATTTTGCGGCTGCTTTCTACAGATATACAATATAACCATACCTAATATCAGAACAGGCTTCAATAGAAGACTTTTACATTGAAAATCTTTATCCTTTTCCTTCAGCTTCACTTAAGGTTATATTTTATCCATCTCTTGGTGCCTAACAAGTCCAGTTCAGGGAATGGACTCTCCCAGTATGTTCCCAGCAATGTGTTCTTTTTATAACTGTACACAGTCTGTGACCTCTTCATGACCTCTTTTTGCACTGCTGTTGACATAAGGAAATAACTAAGGGAAGGAAGGAGTGTTGACTTTCTCTGGTCAGTAGCCCAACATTAAAGCCAGAGTACTGGATCTCCAAGAGAACCACTAATAGAGATTAGGATGGCTGGAAGAAGAGAACAAAGCATGTATCTCTCTGTTAAGATCTTGAGTTAGGCAGTGGACTTGGAAATGCACCATGCACCTATCTAAGCAAGAGAAAAAATAATCATGTGAAATGAGTGGCTAGAAAAAGAGAGGGCAGAATTGAGGCATCCTATACCTCAACTTTTGGCATGGATAGGATGTGTGAGTTCCCCAGAGGTTAAGTGGATTTGCTGAAAGTGGCCAGACTTGAGCTATTTTGTCAGTGCCATACCCTACAGGGAGGCCTGCTATAAGGGAACCATGGAGCAAGGACTGCAGTTTCTTAAGATAGAGAAGAGAGGATGAGCTGGAGGCACATTTTCCATGTCACAGTTTGTAAATGGGAGGCCCTAAATGAAGATTGCATACCTACACATGACACTGCTGGAGTCCCATGCCTGCCTTCCTGTGAATAATGACAACCAACCATCCTACTAGCCAGAGAGACAGCCATAATCAAGATGAAAACAAGGAAACTAATAAACATACAAAATAAAGCAGAAAAATGAAACACACCCTTTCTTCATCCCTCCATTTTCTGTTTATATGCCTCTGTATTCATTCATCATTCATAACGCTTCATTTGTAATGATGTAGAAAAATAGAAAAAGAATTAAATATTAGAGAAAAGATTAAATATTGAGGTTAGCTATAAAATCCAGTAATTTAAATGCTGGAATAAAAAAGCAAAAGGAATAGATCATAAAAATTAATTAGTTATATATAAGAATAAAACTTCTCTGAACTGAAGAAGAGCATAAGTCTGCTAACCAAAAGGGTTAATTGAATAAAATTACCTCAAATATTCTTATAACGTTTTAAAATTTGAATGACAAAGAAAATGTTAATAAGTACTTGAGCAGGACTTGCTTGTTTTTTTCTCATTATCCACTCAACATTCTCCACACTAGACATCCAAGTGCAAAGGGTTAACTCTTTAGAACCAATTGTCAGAAGAAAATAAAATTTTGCTCGTTGAATATTGAGTGGGAAATAACGTCAAAATTCTAAACTCAAGCACATGTCTATTCATAAATGTATACAGCAGAGACCAATATCCAAATATTTATATAAGATCTTGTGATCTTGAAAATTATTCAATTTTAATTAAAAATATTAATTGAAGAAATTCTTATAGTAGAAAATGTTTTCAGCCACAATTAACAGAAATCCTGCTTGAAAGTGGCTAAAATACTTATGTCTATGTTTTTTTTTTTTTCATACAACAGGAAGAGACAGGTAATGCAGACTTCAGGTTGATAAAAATAGCTCAATAGTATCAAGAATTCAAGTTTTACCATCGCTTTAACTTGCTATTCTTGGTACTGGTTTGACCTCAACCTGGTAATAAGGTGCGTGCGATAGTCATAGCCAATGTTCAGCAGATTAAAAAAAGACAACTTTCCTTGTGACTATGTCTTAGAAGAGAAAATACTTTCTCCAGAAGCTTCCTGGAAGATACTCCCTCATGCCCCATTGAACAAAATTGGGTCTCATGGCTATCCCTGAACCAATCTCTAATTGGCTTGGATTCCGTATCTGAGGTGGAATTTAGATTGGAGAGTCAACTGCAATGTTCATCATGATTCTCCAAGGGCTAAGAGATAAACCAAAATATAGAATGGAAGAAAATTCATGGCCTACAAAGATTAGAAGCAATCACTAAAATCAAATATAAATAGAGTGATTTCAAAATAATTGTTTAAAATGTGATAGAATAGAAATTTTCAAAACTGTTCATCATAAGCAAATACATAGTATAAAAATGCAAGGAAACATTGCAGTTCTTAGTTCTTAGATCATGACAACAAAATTTTGTAAATAATATAACATGAATGGCACGATAACTACTGAAGATGATTTCATGAAGCATTTTAAAAAAAAAAATCACTAGAGTAAAAGATACACTCAAAGAAAACATTACATATCACAAAAAAAGATACAAAACCAGAAAGTTTAAAAACATAAACCAAGATGACAGGAGTAAGTTATAACAATAAATATAAGTAGACTTAATTTCTCTATTAAATGGCACACAACCTCATTTTGAATTAAAAATAAAGTCCAACAATATATAGTCTATAAGGGACAGAGGTATTGCAAAGTGAAGAAAAACATTAACTGAGATAGAAAAAAAGATAAATGTTCTGTTAAAAGAGAGTATCTGGTGGCTGCTAAAGGGGTCCACAGTCATCAATTCTGGGGACATTCCTGGCACTCCCCGCTGAGGGGTTTGGCTGTAGCATGCTTTGATTCCAGGTTATCTGTCTCACTGCTACTCATTTATGTGGTTTCTTGATATTCCCAAGAGCAACCCTGGTTGAGGAAAGTTGGAGAAATATGCCTGATGGGTATACGAAATATGAAAGCAATTTGCTTACTGCAATCGGAGCAAAAATTAAATGTTGCATCATTTACAACTGTTTATTTATCTCTTCCTTTCCTCCTAAGACTTGCTAATGGAAATAGCTGGAAGTATGGGGCACTGAATATGTTAGGAATTCAAGCAACAAAAGTCCTTGGAATAGTTCTGGTTATTAATAAAATTATTGTATGCTTCTCACAAGTTTTGAACATCCTAAATATAGCACTGGAAAAGTTAGAGAACAGTCTACTTTTTCTCAGGATTTCATGAGCTTTGTTTTCCTACTTTTAGATCATATTTGGTACATCACTGTGTTTATTTTTCTCCCTGGTTTGGATCATGGGTCCTCAAAGCCATATTTACTAAAGGGGAAGAAATCACAATGGAATGTGAGCTGTGGACTGGGAATAAAAAGAAATTGAAGATAGGGGAAGCACTTACTGATGCTGCAAAATTGCTAAGGTGCAGTTTCACAGGGCTAAATTTAACCTAACCAGGCACACACGGTGTTTTAGTTGTTGAAATCATATTGCTTTAAAAATGAGTTTTTAATACCAAGAATAGTTCACATGTGGGAGCTGAGAAAAGAATTAATAGATTGAAGAGGGCTGAAAGATTGAAGCCTGGGGTATTTGACAAGATAAATTCCAACAGAAAATGTGAAATTGGGATAATGTATCTGGGACCCTGGGAGGTGTAGCTTAGAATATTTTATAGACATTTTTAATTTTCAGGATTTAGTATGCTAATATTTCTACATGTAAAATGATTTAATATTAGAGAAGAATGACTTTAGAAAAATATAATGGAAACAGAACTAAGGAAATAAGACACAGAAAAAATTAAAATGTCCATGGGAGTAAATTTATCTATTCTATTAGGAAGAAACACTATATATACTATCAGCATAAAACATGTTTTGTTTTTTTCTAAAATGAAAGAAAAATTGACCACTATTTTAATGAGAGAAAAGCATGAAAGATAACTTGTTCCCACACAAAAGACAGGTGGTAAAAGTGAAACACCATGACTCGAACAGATATTTGTACACTCATGTTTATAGCAACAATATATACAATAACCAAAATGTCCAAAAACCACCCAAGTGTCCATGGAAGGATGACTGGATAAACAAAATGTCATTTATATCTACAAAGAAATATTAGCCTTAAAAAGGAAAAGAATTCTGACATATGTTATAACATGACTGAACCTTGGAAATGTATGCTAAATGAAATAAGCCAGTCCTTAAAAAGACAAAAATTAGATGATCCCACTTATATGAGATATCCAGAGTAGTCAAATTCCAGAACAGAAAATAAAATGGTGGTTTCCAGGGCTGAGGAGGAGCTGGAGAAGGGGAGTTAATGTTTGATGGGTAAAGAGTTTTAGTTGGGGAAGAATGAAAAAGTTCTGGAGATGGATGGTGGTGATGATTGTACAAAAATGTGAATATACTTAATGCCACACAACTTACACTTAAAAATGGTTAAAATAATAAAATGTATGTTATGTATATATGGTATATTTACATTATGTATATGTGTTTATTTACCTCCAAAAAAGTGACAGCTGGATTTTATTTATTTATTATTATAAACCAGTAACATTTATTATCATTATCAAGTATTCTGTACTGTACATAATTGTATTGCTATACTTTTGTACAACTGGGAATACAGTATGTTTGTTTACACCAGCATTACCACAAACACATGAGTAATGTGTTGTACTATGACATTACTGCAGCTATGTTATCACTAGGTGATAGAAATTTTTCAATTTGAATATAATCTTATGGGGCCATCATTGTATAAATAGTCCATGATTGACCAAAATGTTGTTATGAGGCACATGACTCTTTCTCTCGCTCTGTGTGTATGTGTGTGTGTGTGTGTGTATTCCTATCTGTACCTATTTGTATGTGTATTAAATAGTATTGGTTTTTAAATTTAATTTTTTTAACTGTTACTGAGGTGTACAGAAATACAGATTACTTTTGCATATTAACCATGTATAAAGTGGTCTTGCTGAATTTCATTATTAATACTTTGTAAATTATCATAGATTTAAAAAAAAAAACTGTAGTGGCTGGATGAAAATGATCAACTCAGGGAACTGTGATTTTTGTAAGGTGGTTGAATCAATTACAAAAGTTAATAATAATCAACTTTGGGTTGATATGAATAAATCATATCAACCCAAAGTTGATATGATTTATTCACTTTCCATTTCCACTATTATATATGGAATAAATGGAAAAGCGTATTAAAAGGATTTCATATTTTAAATAATAAAAATTTCATAAGCAGCATAGATTTTGGTCTAGAAAAGCTAATGTTTAAAAGTGTAGTTTGTTTTATTTCATAATTCTTATTAAATAGTTAAAAACTGAGAACAACTTAAGTATTATTAAAATTTCCCTTACTATTTGGGCTTTAAGCATCACAGGCTTACAAGGATTGTACTAACAAAGATTGAGAAATCTGACATATTCCAACAAGATCTGTTCTGAGTTTCCAGAGTGACACCTTTGAGTTATACCATAATAATCAAAGAGCATTTTAATAACCTTCAGGCTCATTGTACTCTACCTGGCACTAGTTTAAAGCATGTGACTCCTTATCATACTAAAACTGCATTGTCTACTATGGTAGCCACTATTCACATGTGGCTATTGAGCATGTGAAATGTGGCTACACCAAATTGAAATGTGCCATAAATATAAAATGAACGCCACATTTCAAAGACTTAAAAAGACAAAAGTAATCACTAATATTTTAAATATATGAATGACATGTAGAAACGTTAATATTTTGGATATATTGAATTAAACTAAATGATTAAAATTAATATTATTTATCTTTACTCTTTTAATGTGGCTACTCTAAAGTTTTAACTTACTTTAGTAGCACACATTTTGGGCTTACATTATGTTTAAGTGACAGTGAGATATCAGTTCAGGCTGAGATCCATTATTCTGGATAAAGAATATTTGCCATATAGGACTAGGTTTCACTAGATTGGTAGAAACCAGAATGTAGGTCACTTGTTCCCAAATCACTGCGGCATCTTGAGAGTGGCAACATGGGTGTTCATGCCATACATTGCTGAGTCTGGACTTTGAGGATCATATTTCCTAGTTTCAGGCCAATTTCTAAATATAAAATGTCATTTATGTTTGCAATAGGCATAAATTCTTTCAAGTCTCTGCTAAAAACTCTGATAAATTAAAGGATGAAATGGCATGGAACCTAATCTGAAGGAGTTCTATGCATTCTTTACTCATGAAAACTTAGTGGACCCCAGATTTGTTACTTATCCTTTGGAGAAACCCTACATTTTTATAGGAATGTTAGATAAAATAGGACCTCTATGTTTTTGGGGATAATGACACCTCCCCATATAATCCACACACTCCTAGGTCCTAGCTGCACTTGAACTTGAAGTCTTAAACTTGATGTTTCATTTACTCCCTTTCATATGACCTTGAAAACATGGCCTCTATTAATATTTGACCTGAAATGTCAGAAATCAAGAACTGCTAGGACTATAGCAAGGGAAACTTAGTGCTGGTGAGTGAGTAGTTAAAACAAATATAAATTAAATCACAATTAAAATCGTATATGTGAAAAATACAATTTAAATATTTCATATAAATAACATAGTCAGAATCCTTAAATTTCCAAATGGACTTCCCTATGAGATATTCTGATTACATGTTTGTTTTTTAAACTAGTTTTGTAATACTTTTCCATAGTGGCTCTAAAGCTAATACTAGGAGAAAACTCAGCATACATTAAAGTTATCACTTTCTCATGTTTTGTGTGCAAAGTTCTCTTAAAAATAAATGCTTTTATTTCCACATCATTTGCAAATTTCAAGCAGCTTCAAGTATAAATGGATGGTGGCTGATAAGGCAGAGACATTCTAGAATTACTAGGAATTTAGAGGTGTACCTTAGTTGTCATCTATTTTGTCCTTTCAGTTTTCAGTCAAGGATTATGAGAGCTAGGTCTGTTTATTAGTGGCCAGTCTAGGGTAAGGACCTGGAGTACTTGTATCCTAGTATGGTTAATTCCACTGTTTCATGAAGAGCCTCTTGACATTTGCTGGCAAAATGAAACCTATGAATTAAAAGCAAACATTCTATTTTCAGCAGTTTTCCCCTGGGTTATTGTTATAGCCTATGTCCATGTTTTATACCCTTTTTGAATCTCTTTGCTACATTCATTTTTTTCTTCAGTTATTATTTTCATCATGACTTTATCCTGTGTAAGACTCCTTTGCTGACTGCAGTTTCAAGCTCAATGTCCTTATTCTATCCTTGATCCTCTTTACAGTGAAATCTCTTTTTTTTCTATTTAATTTTGTTTTATTACATTTCATTCAGATTCCACATAAATTTAGTGGAGGGTGATGGATGTTTAAGAAGTATTAATGCACAATTCTTGAATAGTTTTGGATTTTTTTCTATAACCACCTCGACTTGCTATTCAATTTGCCCTCTTCATATTGGTGATTGTGTATTACTTTCTTCCTTAAGAACTTATTTGCTTTGTAATACTACTTTCTGTGTAGTAGATATTAACATTTTTGGCACTAGTATCTTGGGGAACATTCAGGAAATGCTAATCTAATCTATTTGTTTATATTAATATAAACATCACTCACAGAAGTCTTGTTAGTCTAGAGTACAGAGAAAGAAGAATTATTTGCAATGTATAAGGCTATTTTAAAAAGGGACTTCTAAAGAACATTCTTATTACTGGGGATATTTCAATATGGTTTGGGGCCCTGCACAGTGACTCAGGCCTGTAATCTCAGCACTTTCAGCGGCCAAGACAGGAGGATTACTTGAGGCCAAGAGTTTGAGACAAACTTAGGCAACCCAGCGAGTCCCTGTGTCTACAAAAAAAATAAAGAAGTAAATAAAAAAGACTATGACTTAGATATTAGATAATGAATTTTTTAAAAATTATTTTATTTTATTTTATTTTTTTTTTTGAGACAGAGTCTTGCTTTGTTGCCCAGGCTAGAGTGAGTGCCGTGGCATCAGCCTAGCTCACAGCAACCTCAAACTCCTGGGCTCAAGCAATCCTGCTGCCTCAGCCTCCCGAGTAGCTGGGACTACAGGCATGCGCCACCATGCCTGGTTACTTTTTCTATATATATTAGTTGGCCAATTAATTTCTTTCTATTTATAGTAGAGACGGGTCTCACTCTTGCTCAGGCTGGTTTCGAACTCCTGACCTCGAGCAATCTGCCCGCCTCTGCATCCCAGAGTGCTAGGATTACAGGCGTGAGCCACCGCGCCCATCCTAAAAATTATTTTAGAAGCTATATCGACATTGTGGTTTTGTAAGAGACTATCCCTGTTCCTAGTGTTGCATATTGAAGACTATATGGATGGGATGTCACGATAGCTATTACTTACTATAAAATAACATCAAATATATAAATATATATATATATGTATGTATGTATACACGCACAATGAAAGATAAACAGATATGACACAATATTCTAATTGCTAAAACTAGTTTTAGGGCATGTTTTTCATAATCTGAAAGTGTCCATAACAGAAACAAAAAAAACCCAAAAGGACTATTATTCTAAGGAGATGGTCTGAAGCAGTTATACTAAAACTTTTCCTACCATAACATATCTGGTTGACAATATTGTCATAGAGAACAAGAGTCTCTATGGCAGTGATGAGAGGATATGTATTCTGAGATACTCCAAAGAGAACATTAGTTTCAACCCCATCCCTTTCTACCTCATTCATGCCATTTCATATACACAATGCTGATTTTATCTCATCAATGTGATTTGACATATTCCAATTCTTCATAATGATTTCCCATGAAACAGAGTAGAAGGAAAATAATATTTATTATCTGCCAACTCAAAATATTCATAATTTTTGATAAGTCTATCCATTGATTATTTTAATCAATAATAACTATAGTAATATAGCTATAAAATTAGTTTTTACTCATCTGTTCATTTATTCTCTTTTATTAAATATTTCAGTTGGTCACCATACTTAGGTATTGAGCATAAAATCGTTAACAAGAAATGATCTCCATTCTCAAGAAGGATGTATTATAGTAGGTGATACAGAGGAGAGAACAGAGATTGGTGAGGTGTAACTCTTGCAGTTAGAGGGAAACTAAACTCTAATTGACTACTACATAGAGAGACAGAGAGAGAGAGAGAGAAGGGTGTGTGTGTGCACTCGTTAGAGAATTTACAGACTTAACTGAACAATTCCAGAACTGCTTCAGCTTCAGGTACAGCTTCACACCCTCAGGAATATGTCTCTATCTCTCAGCTCTGATTTTTCTTTTTTTTTCAAACAGCTTGATTGTCTTTCTGGTAGCAGGGTTACTCCAACAGTGATAGGTGAATACCCTAGTAGTTTGCAATCCTGGAATGAGCTGTTATTGTTTCTGATTGTTCAGGGAAAGTCCTAGGGCTGATGATGTTAACTGGTGTCTCAGCATACTTGCTCACCGCTGCAACATATACTGTGGCTCTTATTGTCTGGGCCTAGGTTATATGTTCACCCCTGTTGCCCTCTAGGGCAACAGAGAGGATTTCTGGAGCCTCACAGTCTAAGAGTAGGAGGAAAAGGGGATTCTTAGAGAAATTGATGTGTTACTAGAAAAAGGAGGGCAGCTTATGAATACCAAGCAGCAGTATTTTTTTTAACATCAGAATATTATGGGGGTACCATGGAATACTACTCAACTATAGTAGTACTTTTTTGAATAAAATATGAAGATATTTACTCTTAATATCTTAGAATATACAAAAATAGTAGTGAAATTATTACATGATTTTTTTTGAAAAAAAGGACTCAAGGTTAGAGTAGCCTGAAATGATTTATTAAATAAATTGGTATAAGGATATGTTTTAAGACATTATTAAAAATATGTAATATATTCTAATTAAAATATATAAATGTACTTTAGATTCAAATTCTGTAAATTTTTGGTAAAATTACTTTGGAAGGAAAAATTATAGATTCAGAAATTTTGAGAACCAAAAAAAGGGATAAGGATAATTTCTTTTGAATTATTGTCAAAATAGAATTGTTAAGCTCACACACTTTTATTACTAACCCTTCTTAGTGTTGCTAAATTAGTGCCCATCAATACATGAGTACATTAATAAAGTGTGGTACATGTATACTGTGGAGTACTACTCAGCCCCTCAAAACAATGGTGATATAGCACCTCTTACATTACCCTAGATAAAGCTGGAGCCCATTCTACTAAGTATACCAAGAATGGAAAAACAAGCACCACATGTACTCACCATCAAATTGGTATTAACCGATCAACACTTAATTGCACATATAATAGTAACATTCATCAGGTGTCGGGCAGATTGGAGGAGGGGGGAGGGATTGGGTATATTCACACCTAATGGGTGTGGTGCACACTGTTTAGAGGATGGACACGCTTGAAGCTCTGACTCGGGTGGGGCAAAGGCAATATATGTAACCTAAACATTTGTATCCCCGGAATATGCTGAAATAAAAAAAAATAGAAAAGAAAAGTTCTCTAAAAAATAAGATAGACATATCCATGTACCAAAAATGAGAAAAAAAAAAATAATATGTGTAACTAAATATCCAGACATTCTATGCTTTGTCTCAAACAAAAGAGGCTAAGACTTCAGTTCTTGTTTATCCATGGAAACTGAAAGAACCCCACAAAAGGTAAGATAGCAGAAGCAGGTTTAAAGTTAGGAATCAGGTGCTGTGGTGACTTTAGCCAGTTAGTGAAAATAAATTTAAAAATGATGTGTGCTGCCGGCAGCAGTATATATGGAGAAGGACAAAGAAACAGCTAGAAACTTACAATGATTCCACCCACTGGTTTATAATCATTTTTACTGTTAGGTAGTATTCCCCAAAGCAGCAGCCTGTAGTGTGTAGAGGGTATACTATTAATACATAATTCACAGGTCTATCACTCCCTTTGTAGTCTAAATGAGTGAGTCCATTGGAGTTGTAGTGATAGCTCTATGCTGCAGTCCTGGAAATAATTCAACAGCATAAAAACTATATGGAGTATATACATACATAATGAGTGAGATGTGCACCATCTGGGGGATGGTCATGCTGGAAACTCAGACTTGTGGGGGGAGGGGGGAGGGCATTTATTGAAACCTTAAAATTTGTACCCCCATAATATGCCAAAAAGAAAAAAAAAAGACTATATGGAGGTTGGCCAGGCACGGTAGCTCATGCCTGTAATCCTAGCACTCTGGGAGGCTGAGGCGGGTGGATTGCTGGAGGTCAGCAGTTCGAAACCAGCCTGAGCAAGAGCGAGATCCTGTCTCTACTATAAATAGAAAGAAATTAATTGGCTGACTAATATATATAGAAAAAATTAGCCGGGCATGGTGGCACATGCCTGTAGTCCCAGCTACTTGGGAGCCTGAGGCAGCAGGATTGCTTGAGCCCAGGAGTTTGAGGTCGCTGTGAGCTAGGCTGACGCCATGGCACTCACTCTAGTCTGGGCAACAAAGCGAGACTCTGTCTCAAAAAAAAAAAAAAAAAGACTATATGGAGGCAACTATAAAACTTCTGTAAAGGAAGAGGTAAGAATGATATAAAGAGAAGAATATCTTCCACTTAAAATGTGCCTAAAAAAATCAAAGCAAGATAACCAATAAAGCCAATTAAATGGAAAATAGATGATAAAAATCAGCTTTAAGAGAAGAATTAATAATAATTTTATAATGACTCAAAATTTTCAAACAAATAAATAGAATTGATAAATAAAAAACAGAATGAATTAAAATAAACAGCAGTGACACAACAATAGGTGTACTGGAAAAAAGAGAAAGAAATCTCTGTTAAAGAAAATATATTCATTGAGATGCTATATAATTTCAGTAGATGGAAAAATACCTATATTGGAACAATCTAAGAGATTAGTGAATTGGAAGAGAGTAAAGGATCATTCTCCAAAAGTAGCACAGAAGTTAAAATAATAAAGGGACAGTTAAAAGATACCAACAATAGATTGAGAATTTGCAACATATGACTATTAACAGTCCTAGAGAAAGAGATTGGAAGTTGAGAGTCAATATTCGAAAAGATAAATTCCAATTATCTAAAATTGAAGGAAGATATGAATGTTCTTACTAAACATGAACACCCATTGCTGACCAGGAAAGCTAGAAATGGATGGATGGATAGATGAATGAATAGAAATAGAGATACTTGCACATACACACATATGTATATGTGCACATGTTCACAGTTTAGTGGAGAGTTAAAAATATAAATATTGAAAATATATATTTAGACTATAATGCTAAAACTGCAAAAAATGTAGGATTAGAGAAATCTTAAACCAATTAGAAAGAAAAGAAATGTTACCTGTTTTTTTTTTTTTTAAAGAGTGCTGGCAGACATCCTCTGCAATAAGACGATATAAGAAGATAATGGAAAAATAATCCAAAATGCTCAAGAAAATTTACTGTAAAAGTAAAATTCTATAAACTGGCAATAGCTCATTCAAGAGCAGAGGCAAATAAAATATGCAGTCACAAAATTTAACACAAATATGCCTTGAATAAAATAATTACTAAAAAAAAAAAAACCACAAACCCAAAACGTGAACTCAGTGTGAACAAATAATGCAAGAAACAACTGGGAAATGTAATGAATTATTGAGTAGTATAAATAATCATAGTAAGTAATTTTTTATGTTTCAAAAAAATGTACTAAAATTCTAGATAATGACTATAAGGAAAATAAGAGAAATGTTCACTTGTGACTAAAACATGTTAAGAATTTTTTTGAACAATAATAAAGATAGTGAACTATTTTAGACTCTGGTAAAAAATTATATTGATTATTAATATCAAGCATATAAGGATAATCAATTATCTATAGTTTTCTAAGATCATAGTAAAATACTAAGAAAATACAGAAAACTTTATATTCAGAAGCCAGAGAGGAAAATGAAATGAGTAAAGGAAAATCTTAGTAAGCAAAACACACACACACACACAATAAGTGGCAGAAATAAATTAAATTGGAAAGTGATCATAATAAATTCAAACATATTCATTCAACCATGAAAGGACAATTTCTAACCACTTTGAAAAAAAGAACCCCCATTTGCTGTTTTAAAATCAACCAAAAGCTGACAAATTGAGAAATGTACAATAAGATAAACAGGTGAAAATGACATAATGGCAGGAAATATTTAGATACATTATTATCACTTCTTACACACACCTGACACATACACGACACACACCATTAACTGGTATAAGACTATTAATATTAGATAAAGGGATTAAAATCAAAAGCATCGGTAAAGACAAAGAAGGTTTTATCCTTGTATTTGAAGATCCAAATCAATGTAATAATAGATGAGAAAAAGGAAGTACTGCCTCTCTTCTTAAAATGTTTATGCAAAAGACACCTTCTCAAAGTGGCCTACGTTCACTCCTCTAAATTGCAGCTACTCCCTGCTCACAAATCCAAATCATCCTTATGTGTTTTATTTTTATAGCACCATCAATTTCCAATATCTTTTTTATTATGATTATGGTTTATTTTCTTTCTTTATTTTATGAGCGAGTTTTGAAAACTTTTATAAAAATTAAAACATTTATACAAATATTAGAAAAATAACCATTCTCTCTGTATGGGAATATGTACATAAATATGCAGAAAATGTATAAAAAATTGGGATGGTAAAGATGTACTCCAGTTTTTAAATTGTGGTAATTTCCAGAGAGAATGAAAGGAATGTGTATATAGATTTTAGTAGCTCTGTAAATGTTATATTGATTTTCATAAAGAAATTGAAGAAAAATGCAACATTTTAACATTTGTTAAATCTGTATGATAGGCTTACAGGTGCTCACAGTTTTATTCTCTAAGCTTTTCTGTGTATTTGAAATATTCTTAGTAGAATAATAATTTCATCCATCAGCATTTGGTAAAACTTTTATTTATCACTTTTGTTTTATAAATTGAATTATAATTATAACTGAATTATAAGAATGTTAATAAGTGAAGATTTTTTAAATATTCTGAGTAATTCACAGAAATTAAAAATAATACTTGCAAAAATTTCAAAATATAGGCTGAGACAAGCCAAAAAATATACTGACATTATTAAGCTGACTAGATTTTACTGGATCTCCTAATTTAAATGCTACACCCACTTTGGCCTGCTTTGATTGCAGTAGACATTTGTAGAAAAATTATTCCTTTTATAAAATTAAGAAGAAAAAATGAGAAAGCCAAAAATGAATTATAACATGATTGTTCCTTTAAAAATTAGACTGCCAGTATTACTGGTGGCAATGATTTTGTAAATTGGAAATTAAATAAAGATTTGAAATGATTAAAATCATCTTAATGGTTTTAAATTTAATAATAAAAAGGCAAACTCTTTATTTAAACAGACTATAAGAAAGTGAGAAAATTCCCAGATTTTGACTGCTATTGTAACGTTATATATTAGAGTTCTCTAGGAAACCCAAATCAGTAGAATATATGTGTGTGTGTTTCCAGAAAAACAGAACCAATGAACACACACACACACACACAAACACATGGAGAGAGAGAAAGGGAGGGGGGGATTCATTATGAGGATTAGGCTCACAAGATTACAGAAGCTGAAATGTCCCACAATACGCCTTTTGTAAGCTGGTGACTCAGGAAAGCTGGAGACAAAGGCCCCCTGAGGTGGAAGAGACCTCTTCCACTGGTAATGAAGACTCGTGACAATTTAGGAGCCCAATGTCTTCACCCTCATCAGGGTCTACCCACATGTCCCCATCCCAGTTTAGAGTGTCTCCTTTCACAGTCAAATGCCTTCATTTAAACTGTAGACATCTTGTCCAACTGAGAGTTCAGTTTGCTTTGTAATTCATCCAGTGTCAGGAGGACATTCTGCTTTTGATTTCTAGCAATTTCAGTCCTGCAGCTACAGGAGATAAGGGTACCCTTCAGGGGACACATAGAAGCTCTTATGTCATTCTATTCATCACTTGAGCTGGAAGTTCAAATCCTTGAGCTCATCCTTTTCTTTCACCACTTTGATCAGCAACATTAAGAACAACCAACCAATGTCATTTTATTAGTTTTCCAAAAATCTTCAAAAGTATTATACAGAGAGTCACCTAGCTCCATGGACTTTTAAGTGGTTGATTAGGAATATCCAACACAGGTATTTTGCATATCTCTGTAAACATAATAGGCAACGGATTATCAGTGCTCTTTTCACTCCTGGAAGTAGACATAAGTGTTTTTAAATGTAATTTGATTAGAAAACCAATGTCAGAAACTCTAGAACCAATTTAGTAAGCTCATCCTTAAAATGATGTTTCTCTGGGACCACTCTTTTCTTTTAAACAAAATTAATAATTTTTACTGCTTTGCCAAGGAAATTATGTTTATTTATTAAATTGTTTTATTTCAAAATACTAAGGGGGTACATATGATTTTGGTTATGTGGATTGCTTTTGTAATGCTTGGGTCACAGCTATAAGCATGCTCATCACCCAGATAGTATTCACTGTACCTGTTAAGTAGGTTTTCACCCATCCTGTCCTTCCCCCACTCTCTACCTGAATTCTACTGAATTTTACTTCTATGCACATGTGTGCCCATTGGTTAGTTCCAATTTCATAGAGAATACATGTGGTGTTCGTTTTCCATCCTTGAGATACTGAATGTAAACTCCTTCTTGTGGGCCTTTATGGACACGAATGGAGAAAAAGGCATTTGCTAAATCAATAGGTACATACCAGGTGCCAGGAGATGTGTTAATTTAAATCAACTAAGATAGGAACTATAAAGAAGGGATAAACATTTATTAATGTGTATTGGAGTCTCACAAAACAAAGGTCTCAAAAAAAGGGCCTGATGGTTGATGTCTTTATACCATCTTGAGGTTACAGAAAGAATGGGGCCTGAAGGGTGGCAAGACAGGTTATGGGAGGGGGACAAGAGGAGGCCTGGCCAACAAAGGTGGTATTGTTATTTAGATAAAACCTCAGATGTAACAACTTTCAGGGAGAATAAATGGTAAATGTTTGTTTTATAGATTTGAAAGTGTCAGATTCTCAGTCACTCTTTCCTAGATTCTGACAGGTAGGGTCTCAGTGAAAGCCTGACTTTGGATTTTTTCTACAGATTAAAATATCCATAACAAAAGAAAGCTTTTCAGCTATTCTTGTTTTTCAGCCCTTCTGAATAGCCATCTAGCCATTTGCAATATGTCAAAGAAGTATATTTTGGGGTGAAATATTGTGGTTTCCTTTAGGATAGTTACCTTGGTAAAAAGTTGTGGATCCTTTGGGAGAACCCTGGGAGAAAGATTAACAATTAAAATTTTTGGAAGTGTGCTGGGGTCTTCTTCAAGGTTACCTGGCCTACCCTTCATTCAAAGGGTTCTGAGTCTGTAACTTAGCTCAAGTATGGGAATTGATTGAGGGGCCATGGCTGTCTGTTTTAATTAATCAAGCTAGACTTTCGTTCACTTAACCTATAACCTTCCTGCTTATACAAGGTGATTTCAAAAAGTTGACAGAAAAATGGAATTAAAAGGTAAAAGTAAAAAATATAAACTTTATTTTTTAACATAAGCTCTATCAAGGTCAAGATACTTTTGTAAGCAATGATACCAGCCATTTAGTCCATCCCTAAAGAACTGAAGGGTTTAGAAATTTAACCACATGTCAGCGTAGCTTTTTTCCCCCTACATTATTAACTGAAAAAAAAATAGATGCCCTTTAATTTTTTTTAATTAGGAAATTAGAGCCAAATCAGGACTAGAAGATGAATGCCTAATGAATTTCCATTTAAACTCTTGCAAAATTGTCCCTTATTTCATGAGAGGATGAGAGGAATGACTTGGAGCATTGTTGTAGAGAAGGACTCTCTGGGTGAGGCTTTCTTGGGTGTTTTTGTGCTAATACTTTGGCTAACTTTCTCAAACATTAGCATAATAAGCAAATGTTATTGTACTTTGGTCCAGAAAATCAACAGGCAAAATGTGTTGAGCATCCCCAAAAACTGTTGCCATGACCTTTGCTTTTGACTGGTTCACTTTTGCTTTGTGTGGACCACTTCCATTCCTTGGTAGCCATTGTTTTGATTGTGCTTTTTTTTCAGGATTGTACTGATAAAGCCATGTTTTGTCTCCTGCTAGAGTTCTTCACAGAAATGCTTCAGGATCTTTATCCCACTTGTTTAAAATTTCCATTGAAAATTTTGCTCTTGTCTGCAGCTGATCTGCATGCAACATTTTGGCATGCATTGAGTGGAAAGTTTCTTTAGCTATAATTTTTGAGTCAGAATATGTAAACTGAACCAGTTGAGATGTCTATAGTTTTAGCTATTGTTTGTGCATCAATCCTCTTCAGCTAGAGCACAAACAAGATTATTGTTTTTCTTGCAAATTGATGTGGATGTTCTGTGCTGTGGGTCTTCAACATTGTCTTGATCCTTCTTAAAAAGAATCATCCATTTGTAAACTGCTGGTTTTCTTGGGGGCATTATCCCCATAAACATTTTATGAAGCATTAATGATTTCACCATTCTTCCAACTAAGCTTCACCATAAATTTGATGTCTGTTCTTGTTTCAATTGTAGAATTCATGTTGCTTTACTAGGGACTCTTTTCAAACTGATGTCTTATCCTTCTTAGTACCTCAAACTAGATCCCATTCAGATATTTTATAACAAGTCAGTACAAATTTATTTTGGTGCAAAAAATTTTGAAATCCATGTGTAGCTTTTTCATAATATGCATTTTTCATGAACTTTTTGAGGACCTTTGTATGGATCAAGTAACAATTCAGTAAGTTTTCTGTCTATTAATATTTTACTTCTAGAAACACATAATCAACTAGATCAAACACCCTCACAGATACAGTCAGCATGAGTCAGACTGTTCTGATTGCTACTGTCACTCTGCTATCCATTAAGGTAACCAGCTCTACCTTGTGTTTGGTGGTTGAACAGCTCCTACCACTCCAGAATACAATTATTCCATTGCCTTTAGTTTTCCCAATCCAGTGAATGCAGTTCCCACTCTGAGGTCTGGCCTACAGAGAAGAATCACAGAGCTCTTCAAGGATACCATAGTTTCCCTTATAAATATATTACTCACAGTATTGGTGAAAGTATGTCTTCTGGCTTCTCCCACTGTGGGTGTGAATTTCTTCATTCAAGAAATTTAGTTAGGTGGAATTTATGTCCTACATAATTTCTTTTGGTAAGAACAGTATTATGGGAGAAATTTCTCCAAGTGAATTGAATTGAAAGTATTTGAATAAAAAAGATATCAGAGGATAACAAAAATACTGTAAATATTGGTGCTTTTTCCTAAAAGCCTTTATGGAATAAAGATAAGATGTAAAACTATATTAAACAAACCAAAACTATTTTAGTGTTACATTTGCAAAATAACTTTCGAAGTTTGCTCAACAAATCTTTTTTGTTTGACTTAGTGTTCATCTTTTCACTTGAGCCTATCAGCCTATTTTTACTGTATGATAATATACTGAGGTACCAGTGTTGTCATTTATAGAAAGATTAGGAAAAGAGGTTGATTTTGCCCCAAACATATGAATATCCTTCCTTAGTTCTGCCTGTCATTGTCCAGCTACTTGTGTTGAGACTTTTCTAGTCCCAGGCCTTCCCTGAGTTGCTTCCAAGAGGAATTATCTAATTTCTTTCTAATTCTATTCCTTGACCCCAGAAATAAATGATGAGAGTGATGATGACAATGAGGGAGACATTTTGCTCTAATCAAACAATTAATATATGCCAAGTCACCTTGTGTTCATTATTTTATTTAATTTTTTATTACATCCTTTTGAATTCAGAACCACAATTATTGTAAATAATACAACTGAAACACAGGGATTTTAAGTAATCTGTAAATGTCATCTAGCTAGAAAACAAAAAAGGTAGAATTTAAATTCAGGGTTGTTTGACCCAGTGTCCAATCTTGTCCCAACTGAGATCTTAACTGAACCTGCTAACCTTTTACTTGAATGGAACAGGAACTTCATTATGGAAATTCTCATTCCCATAGCAACAATGGACCATCCCCATCCATTCCTTTTCTCATCTCTGGTTCTCCTTTTATTAGCTTCTTATTTACCTTTTCAGTGTTATTATTTTTTGAAAATATAAGCAAAATCTAAGATATATATCATTAAAATTCCTAGTTCTTAAACACAATTTCTCTAAGTTGCAAATTCTCTGTCACTCTGCTTTTTCACTTAAATTCTGATACTATTCCATCACAGTATGCAGAAACCTTTCTCCTTTTTTCTTTATACCTACATTGTGTTCATTATTACTTAATGAAATTTCCTCTATAATAGTGCTTTGTTGACCATCCCCAAAGCTACATATATTTGTTTTATTAATTGGGTAGTATCTTTCTTTCACTCATGGCTATTATCAAGTGAATCTCATATTTACATGTAACTATAGACATAATGTCATTTAAATATCTTAAAGACTCAGCAGGGTTATTGAAAGAAAGGTAGTGTTAATGATAAGCTAAGAAGTTAATTGATAAATTAGAAGACAGATTACCTAATGGTAGTATGGGAGACAAAAAAATGTTTTTCTAATAATTCATTGGTCTTTAGGATTAAAGAGCCCTATATTTGAAGTCTTTTCTGCTACCTACTGGATCCACAAACATGAATAAATTCTTTCACCTCTTTGATTTTCATTTTACTTTGTCTGTACAATGGAAAAAATAACATGTACCTTCAATAATCATTTTGAGGATGAATGAGGTAATGTAATTCTAAATAGCAGGCACAATAATTATGTTTTCTTTTCTCTCTAGATCTTATTGTTTAAAATGATATTGTACAACAAATATGAGTTTTATCTCATTTTCCATCTTCCTCATCTAATTTTGTCAATGAATTGTTTAAGATGAAAATGTCTTTCTTAGTATATATCAATGTGGCTTTCTTTTGAATTATTATGCAGGTTCTATCTTTCTGTTGGGTCTTGTCCTCTTTTGCTGCTTGGCTCCCAATGATTTTATAAGAAGCATCTTATGTGATCAAGGCCACCCACTGTTTTTAATCAGAGCCCCAGAATGGCATGGAGCTGAAAAAGTATTAGAAGGGTAGCTACATGGCAATGCTGAATGCTAATTGGATTTGGGGATTAGGGTGGCATGAATCAGCTGCAGGGCTTCCTCATTCTCATATTTGGTGACTGTTAGAACATTTTGCTCTGGGAAAGCAAGACAAATGATAGGTCTGAAACAAGGTAAGTGACTGTAAAATTATCAATCAGAATTCTGTCAGGGCTCCCTGACATTTGTAAGCAAATCTAGAATAGTAATATCAACCCTACCTACCTAGCTGACTATTTTAAGGGATACACTACTGAATACTTTGTGAGAATACTCTTTAGACCATTCCAACTGGCAAGATGCCTTTTGATCTGAGTTTCATCTCACCGTTCATTTTTGTCACAGGAATAAATAGATCACTTTGGAGCATTCAACAAAAGAATAGCCAATAAGAAGAATGATGACTTGTATTAATTTAGATGCTTTATATTAAACCTAAAAGTAACCTCTGTAAACCATTCAGAAAAGTAGATTAAAGACTTCACTTTTAAGATGTACTAAATAAATTTTTAAAATTTATCTAAACTATTTTTATGCATATCTGCAAAATAAAAGTGAGCATTCTGCCTTTACTATGCTTCTACAATTTCTCTGGAATACTAGTTTGTGTCTTTATTGGCCTCTCAGTGTCAGTTTCTCATCCTCTTGCTCTCATAACCATCCCCATAAAAGCCATCCCTTAACAGTGGTCCACAACCTTTTTGGCACCAGGGACCAGTTTCACTGAAGACAATTTTTCCATGGGTGGGAGCATGGTGGTGGAACTTAGGGAATGATACAAATGATTAAGAGGGGAGTGGCTATAAATACAGATGAAAATTCACTTGCTCACCCACTGCTCACCTCCTGCTGTGCATCCCCACTTCCTAAGTTTCATGGAGGGCAATTTTTCCATGGCGTGGGAGTCATAGCCAGAGCTCTGTGACTAGGTCCCTAACAGGCCGCAGACGGGTACCAGTCCATGGCTCAGGGGTTTGGGACTACAGGCTTGAAAGACACAGTTGGATTTATTGACTTATATGAAATACTGACTCCTCTTGAGGTGTGTTTGAAGTTCTACGAACCACATTGTATCATAGCACAGCATACTAGTTTAAAGAATATAAGTGAATGATATGTAGAAAACTTAGAGATTAATCTGTCTAATTGCTACTTCACTGCCTCTATTAACTTTCCCACAACTATGAATGATGCTGCTTTCAACATTTGATTACAAATCTTCGTGTCTATAAACATTTTCATCTCTTTTGGCAAATGCTTAATTGTATGTAAAGGAAATATTTTTAAAATTATATTATTAACAGGGGATAGTAAAGGAATTTAGGGAAAAATTCCTAAAGGTGATGATTCTACATTTTATTTAAACTGATAAAATGGTCACCCACCAGTAGTATATATAGTATAATACTCAGAGCAGCCACTAAATCCTACATAAGGAAATAACTCAAAAACAATAAAGGTAAATGAAATTTGAATTATAAAAAATGTTCAAGTAACCCATAAGAAGAAAAAGAAAAGAAAAGAGAGAAACAAAAACAGAACAAACATAATAAAAAATGAAAAACAGACGTAAGACCTAACACAACAATAAATACATTAGATATAGATAGTCTAAGTAAGCCAATGAAAATTTACATAGTGACAGAGTCAATTGTAAAACATGATTCAACTATACATAGTTTATAAAAAACTCAATTCAAATATGAGGATATTGGCAGGTTGAAAGTAAAAGAGTGGAAAAAATATATTACGGATATGTTAAAGAAAATAGAAATGGCAATGGTATTGAGAGGTGGGACCATTAAGAAGTGAATCCATTAAGAGGTGGTTCCATGGAGGTGATTAATCCATGAATCCATTAACTCATGGATTAATGGTTTAAGGTATTAATGTATCATCATAAGAGTGAGGCTGGTGGCTCTATATAAAGTAGAAGAGAGACCTGGACTAGCATGCACAGCCCCTTCATCATGTGATGTCTTTTGCCACCTTGAGACTCTGCAGAGTCCCCACCAACATCTCACCAGATGTACCCCTCTCAACCTTGGAATTCTCAGCCTCCATTACTATAAGGAATAAATTCATTTTCTTTATAAATTACCCAGTGTCAAGTATTCTATTATAACAATAGAAAGCAGACTAAGATAAGCAAAAGTGTACCTCAACACAACATAGGCTATTTAAAACAAACCTTCAGCTAACATCATACTCAATACGGAAAAGTTGAAAGCTTTCCCTCTAAGATTAGGAACAAAAAAAGGCTACACACTTTCACCACTTCTATTCAATATAGTATTGGAGATCTAACCAGAGCAGTTATACAAGAGAAAGAAATAAAAGGCATTCAAATTAGAAAGGGAGAAGTTAAATTGTTCCTGTTTGTAGATGGCATAATCTTATACACAGAAAACCCTAAAGACTCCATTAAAAACCTGTTAGAACTAATAAATGAATTCAATAAAGTTACAATATACAAAGTCAATGTAAAAAATCGATAGCATTTTCATAAACTAATAGTGAACTATCTATAAAAGAAACCAAGGAAACAATTCAATTCACAATAGCTACTAAAAATAAAATAAAATAAAGTACTTGGGGATAAATTTAACCAAGGCAATGAAAGACCTCTACCCTGAAAACTATAAAATATTGATGAAAAAATTTAAGAAGACATGACTAAATGGAAAAATATTTCATGGTCATGAATTGGAAAAGTTAACATTTTTAAAATGCCCATGCTACTCAAAGTGATCTGCAAACTCCATGCAATCCCTCTCAAATATTCATGACATCCTTTACAGAAATAGAGAAAACCATCCTAAAATTCATATAGAACCACAAAAGACCCCAAATAGCCAAAGCAATTTTGAAAGAAAAAAGAATTGCTGGAGGCATCATACTACCTGACTTCAAAATATACTACAAAGCTGTAGTAACTAAAACAGAATGTTACTCACATTGAAACAGACAGATAGACCAGTGGAACAGAATAGAAAGCACAGAAGTAAATCAACATTTATAGCCAACTGTTTTTTGAGAAATGTACCAAGAGCACACAATGGGGGAAGGACAGTCTCTTCAATAAATGGTATTGGGAAAACTGGGTATCCACATGCAGAAGAATAAAATTAGGCCCTTATCTCCCACCATGTACAAAAACCAACTCAAAATGAATTAATGACTTAAATGTAAGACTTGAAACTATGAAACTAGTAGAAGAACACATAAAGGAAACCTCCATGACAATTGTCTGAGCAATGACCTTTTGGATATGACCTCAAAAGCACAAGCAACAAAAGTAAAAATAGACAAATGATATTACATCAAACCAAAAGGCTTCTGTCCAGGAAACATAATAATCAACAGAGTGAAGAGAACATCTCCATAGTGGGAGAAAATATTTGCAAACTATACATCTGATTCTGATAAGGAGCTAATCTCCAAAATATAATGGCGCTCAAACAATTCAAGAGGAAGTAAACAAATAACCTGATTGAAAAATGGACAAAAAACCTGAATAGACATTTCTCAAAAGAAGACATGCAAATGGCCAACAGGTATATGAAACAAAAAACTGTTCAACATCATTAATCATCAAGGAAGTACAAATTAAAACCACAATGAGATACTGCCTCACACCTCTTAGAACAGCTATCATCAAAAAGACAAAAGGTAGCAAGTGTTGGAAAGGATGTGGAAAAAAAGAACCCTTGTACACTTTTGGTGGGGATGTAGTTTAGTATATCCATTATGGAAAATAGTATGGATGTTTCTCAAAAAATTAAAAATAAAACTACCACATGATCCAGCAATCCCACTAAAGATATACACCCAAAAGAAATGAAACACACACACACACAAACAGAGGAATACTATTCAGTCATAAAGGAGAAGGGTGGAATTTTATCCTTTACAACAGTATGAATGAATCTAGAACCTGAAGAACATCGTGTTAAGTGAAATAAGCCAGGCACAGAAAGATGAGTACCTCATGATTCCACTCACATGTGGAATCTGTAGGCGTAGAATGGTGGTTACCAGGGGATGGAGTGGATGGTAATCACGGTTGTGGAGATGTTGGTCAAAGGACACAAAATTTCAGTTAGATAGCAGGAATAAGTTTAAGAAATCTAATATAAAATGTGGTGACTATAGTTAATAATATATTGTATGATTGAGAAATGCTAAGAGAATGAATGTAAAGTTTTCTCATCACAAAAAATATTAACTATATGAGGTAATGCATGATTGGCTAGATTCAGTCGTTTCACAATGTACCTATACTTCAAAACATCATAGTGTATATGGTAAACACATATAATTTTATCTGTCAATTAAAATTTAAAAATGTAAAGCAAAAACTGAAAACTGAAAGTAGAAATACACACATCCACTATTACAGTTGAAAAAGTCAATACTCCTTTCTCAAAAATTGATAAAACAACTATACAGCAAAGAAACAGGGATATAAAATAATTTAAAAACCTATCAACTGACAGGATCCAATCATTATTTATTGGACTCTCCATTCCACAATAGTAGAATACACATTTGTTTCAAGTGTCTATAGAACCTATATCAATAGACCATTATCCATATCCATAAAACAACCTTAATAAATATATAAGAATTGAAATAAATGTTGTGTTCTCTGAGCACAATGGAATCAAACTAGAAATCAATAATAGGAGTATAAAAAGAAATCTTAAAATAACTTAAAAACTAAACAGCATACTTCCAAATAATGTATCGAAGAGGAACTCTCAAAAGAAATAAAATAAATTACTTTGAACCGAATGAGAATGCAAATATACTCTATCAGTGTTTGTGGAACATAACTAGTGAAATACTGAGAGGGGAAATAATAGAACCAAATGCATGTATTAGAAAAGAGAAACATCCTGCATCAATACTCTAACCTCCCACCTCAAGAACCTAGAAAAACCAGACCTAGCTAACCTGAAAGCAAGGAGCAGAGATGAAACAATAAAGATAATAACAGAAACCAATGAAATTGAAAACAGAAGAGTAATAGAGAAAATAAATTTTGAAAAGAGTAGATTCTTTGAATACACCAGTAAAATTCACAAACCTCTGAAAGAGTGACAAAGAAAAAGGGAGAAGACACAAATCACCAATATCAGGAATGAAGCATGAAGGAGGGACTACCACTACAGATCTTGTACACATAAAAAGGATAAGGGAATATTATGATCAACTTTACACACATAAATTTGACAGATCAGATAAGATAGACCAATTCTTGGAAAAAAGAAACTACCATAACTTAACAAATATAACATTTAAATTTATAATTTCATAACCCTTCAAAAAAATCTCTAGGCCCAGATAGTTTCACTGGAGAATTTTTATCAAACATTTAAAGCAGAACTAATAACAATTATACACAGTCTCTTCCAGTAAATAGAAGATGAGGGAATACTTAGCAACTCATCTTATAAAGCAATTATTATCCTGATACCTGAACCAGACAAAGTACAAAAGTAGAAAACTATTGTATAAACCAGCAACTCTAGTGTATATGATCCAAAAAGTCTTAACACAATATGAGCAATAGAATTCAGCAATAAATAAAATAATGATACACCATGTGCAAGTATGGTTTATTACAGGGATATAAGGTTGGCTCAATATTAGAATATCAATCAATGTGATCTATCATATTAACAGGATAAAATATAAAAATCTCATGATCATATTAATGCAGAAAAGATCTGAAAAAATCCAATACCCATTCATAAAAAAAAAACAACAGAAAATAAACAAAACAAAAGCTCTCTGAAAAATAGGAACAGAGGTAAACTGCCTCACCTAGATAAAGAGCATCTATAAAAAGCCCACAACTAAAATCTCCTTAATGGTAAAAGAGAGAAATGTTTTTCTCCAAGACAAGGAAGAGGGGAAAGATGTCCACTCTCCCCATTCTAATTCAGCATATTGTAATACTGGAAGTAAAAGAAATAAAAAGCATATAGACCAAGAAGAAAGAAATAAAATGATGATTGTTTGAAGATGATATGATTATTTATTTTGAAAATCTCCAGTTATCTACAAAAATAACTCCCTAGAATTAGTGAGTTTGGAAAGTTTGCAGGATAGAAAATAAACATCCCAAAGTCAATTGTATTTCCAAATATGAATACCGAAATTCAAAGCACAATATTGATTATAATTACTAAAAAAATAGAAAAGTGTAAATCTAAAAATATCTTTAATGAGACTTGTGTGCTGAAAACTGAAAAATTCTGGTGAGGGATTTCAAAGAAAATCTAAATATATTGATAAATATGTAATTCAGGGTTAGAATTCTAATTGGAAAGATGGCAGTTCTCTCTAAAATAATATACAGATCTAATGTAATTCCTATCATAATCTCAGCAAGATTTTTTGGTAGATGCAGACGAAATTATTCTAAAATGTATATAAAAAAACAAAGGAACTAGAATAGGCAAAATCATTTAGAAAAAGAATAAACTGAGAGAAATTAGTTAATTTTAAGACTTATTGCTATATATAGCCACATTAATCAAGACTATGGTATTTGCAGGATAAAAACATAGATCAATGAAGACATAGAGAATTCCAAAATAAACTCATAAATATATGTCCCATTACTTATTGACAATAGGGCAAAAGCTCAATAGAGGTAAGATAGCCTTTTAAACAAATGGTGCGTGAGCAATTGGGTATCCATTAAATAAATAAACCAACCAACAAACAAATAAGCCCAAGTCTTGCATCTTAGAAAAAAAAATAGCTTAAAATGGGTTATGACTTTATATTTAAAACATAAAACTATACAATTTTCATGGAGAAAATAGCAATATAAAAGAAAATCTTTGGAATCTAGTCCTAGGCAAAGATTTCTTAGACTTGATACCAAAAGCACAATCCATAAATGGAAAAATAAATAAATTGGACTGCATCAAAAATAAAAAACTTTTGGTCTACAATAGACTCCATTAAGAGGAATGAAAACCAAAGTCCACATTAGAAGAAAATATTTGCAAAACACACATTCAGCAAAGAACTAGCATGTGAAATATAAAATGAACTCTCAAAATGGTAAAACCAAAACAAACCATCTCATTAGAAAATGAGCAAAAGACGTGAACAGATATTTTCCTGAAGAGAATGTACAGATGGCACATACAGCGCATGGAGAGCTGTTAAACATTATTATGTATTAGGGAAATGCAAATCAAAACCAAAATGAGATATCACTACTCAACCGTTAGAATAGCTAAAATAAAAAATACTGACAACACCAGATGCTGGAGAGGATGTGAGTGAGACACTGTATCACTCATCCTTTGCCTAGGGGAATACAAAATGGGTTTCCAGCCCTTTCTGGGAAACATTATAGCGGTTTCTTAACAAACTAAACATGGAGCTTCTATATGATCCAGCAGATGCACCCCTGGGAATTTTCCAAAGATATGATAATACGTCCATATAAAAGCCTATACACAAATCTTTAAAAGAGCTTTTATTCATAATAGCCCCAAACTAGAAACAACCCAGATGTTCTGCAACAGCTGAATCAAACTGTGGAGTATTCAGCAATAAAAGTGAATGGTTTATTGATCAATGCATATTGGTAAATGGATATCCATGTAATTATGCTGACTGAAGAAAGTCAACCCCAAAATGTCCCATACTGTATGATTCTATGCATATAGCATTTTTGAAATGAAAAAAATATATAGAAATGAACATATTAATGCTCGTCAGGGACTAAGGGGGAGGTAGGAGCCAGAGGGAATTGTGTATGACTATAAAAGAGCAGCGTGAGGTGCTCTTGGGGCGAGGGAATTCTTCTGTATATTGACCACACCAAGTCAATATTCGGGCTGTGATATCGTACTATATTTTGCAAGATGTTATCATTGAGGGAAACTGAGAAAAGGACATGTGAGATCTGTCTTATTTCTTACCACTACAGGTGAATCTGCAATTGTCACAAATGTAAAGATTTAATACCAAAGTAATTCCTGTAGGGGTAAGCTGCAGCTTTGTTGTGCTTAAGGTCAGGTCTGGAATTCTAAAGAGTTTTTCTCAGCATTCCTGCTTCACTGCCATCTCCCAGCAGGCTCTGAATGCCTGTGCCACACAGGGGACTTCCCATTCTTCAGTGGTAGACTGCTACTATATGAACTTGGTGTACTGTGTTTTAAAAAAAAAAATAGATTTTATTATCATTTAGGTATCACAAGGCCAACAGATTAGGACAAGACTGCCATTGAGAAAATAGTTTGTCATACCCACGGATCCCGAGAGAATGGGACACCTCATGCTTTGGGGAAGGCTGCACATGGTGAAGCAGCAGGCCAATCGGGGGCAGAGCGAGCGAGGAGAAAATATGGATAAGAAGATTTATCGTGGTTTCCACAGGAAATACCGTTGAGGCACGATAAGCAGGTTTGGGATTGGCCAGTTGGAATAATTTACACAGGCCCTGGGCGATACAGGCTAACTGTAGTTGTCTGGTACCCGGCCCTGAGGTGTTTAAGGGAAGTGGGTAGTGGTGCAAAGCGCGAGAGCCCCATAAATAAGGCAACTGGGGTATAAGCTCAGGTTAATTTATTTGTATATGCAACAAGTGTTCACAGACAAATTTTTCGTGTCTCTAGAAATTAGGTAACTCCATGAGGGACAACTCCTCCAGGGTCAGCAATACCCCAAGATGTCAAAGCATCAAAATATAGAAAATAAAAGCCATGGTTAATATGCAAGGCTTTTGGTGGGAGTCAAGGTGGCAGTGCAGGCTTTCTGATATGCTGCTGCATCCTCAGACTTAGAAAGGTGCTGTATGCCTGATCCGCAGGTGGGAGGCGCTCTCTGTGTTCCTGACCCTCCTTCAGAGGCAGTAGATCTCTGCTTTCTCAGGACAATGTCCTGGCCATTACAGCTGTTTCTGTCCCTCCTCAGATAGCAACAAGCTATTGCCTGGGATCAAAGTACTAGAGAGTTTTCTGTCCCTTTCCCAACAGTGTCCTGCCATGGCTTGTTATTCAGTGCAATGCACCAAGGGACCAAGGACATGTCTTCACTCTCCTGCCCCATCTTCAGGCTTAGCTAGGCTCTGTGTGCCTGAGTGCCAGTGGCAGCCAAATTCTGACCTGTAATGGTAGCAGATTTTGGGTGAGAGGGAGTTTCCTCCCCTCTACCAGAAGCAGAAAGCTCCTGCTTTGCTTCAGTGCAGTATCTGGGCAGGCCAGCTTTTTCTGTCCCTTCCCCAACAATGGTTTGTGCTTTGTGTTGGAAGACCTATGCAGAATTTGTATTTGGCCACCAGTGAAAACTAATCACCAGGGCCATGCCAATTTCCTGGAGGAAGGAGGCCCCTCAGTCTCTTGCCTGCCCATACTATTTCTTCTGAGCATCTGCAGAGGCTGATGGAAAAGAGCTGGAGAGTTTTGGTCCTCCAAACTGTTTGTCATGCTTACTAGGCCTCTAAGAATTTAAAAAACTTTCTGTTCTCTTTTTATACACCTCTATGCCTGTCACCCTTTCCTCTTGTGCTCTGCCAGTGGTGAAATTATTCATCTGTCCCATCTTTCCTTCAGGGATCTTGCAACTCCTTTGAATTAATTTCATCACATTGCTTTGAGATCCCAGCTCATTTCTGAGATTAAAAAAAAAAAAAAAAATACTGTCCAGGCGTGGTGGCTCACGCCTATAATCCTAGCATTCTGGGATGCTGAGGTGAGTGCATCATTTGAACTCAGGAGTTCGAGACCAGCCTGAGCAAGAGCAAGACCCTGTCTCTACTAAAAATAGAAAGAAATTAATTGGCCAACTAAAAATATATAGAAAAAATTAGCCAGGCATGGTGGCGCATGCCTGTAGTTCCAGCTACTCGGGAAGCTGAGGCAGGAGGATTGCTTTAGCCCAGGAGTTTGAGGTTACTGTGAGCCAGAATCACGCCACTGCACTCTAGCCTGGGCAACAGAGTGAGACTCTGTCTCAAAAAAAAAAAAAAAAAAAAAAAAAAAAATACAGTGTTTTAAACTAAATGGCTTTTTATGTTGTTTGGTGGGAGTGACATTCCCTTGCAGGTTTCTATGTTGTAAGTAAAACTCTTAACTTAGTTTTATTTCTAAATAATTGTATTGCTGGTGAAATACTAATTAATGTTTAATAAATTATTTATGTAGCAAAAATTTAAATGTGTACATTTTCTGTCCCAACATTTCACTCTACAATTTTGCTCTGTTGTTATTGCCTTAGGCAATACTGCATTCATTGAAGAGGCTGGCATTTTATGAAATCAGGCAGTGTCATAAAATTGCTGATCTACAACTACTGTCTTGACTTTGTTGCTGTAATATAGATCATGCAAAATGTAGAATGAAAACCCGAGAAGCTTTTGTCCAATCATAGTCCTGCTTTTAAGATATACTATGTAAAAAGTAACTACTCAGGAGGGGCAAGATGGTGGAGGAGAAAAACTGGCAGCCAGAGTGTCTCTGCAAGAAAGATAAATTTTAGAAGAAAGTGAAAAAAAATAAACAGTCAGACAAACATAGATTGGATGAGGGTCGGAAGGAAGGGTGCCTGAAACTACAGAAGACCCCATGGGAAGAAGTTGTGGAGGAGAACTGGAAGGAGAAAGGTTCCTGAGAGGTTTGGAGACAAGGGTAGGTGGAGCGTTAAATTTCCCCTCCCTTGCATCTCAGACTGCTGATGGGCTCCTGAGCCATTGGAGAGACCTGCTAACACCAGTCCAGAGATGGCTGCCACTGGTGAGAGGTGAGCCTCTTGCGGACAGGGCTCCCTCAGGGCACCTCCTGCCCCTCACACCTGAGCCTATCTGCAGGAACCATATTGCTTCATTCTCCCATTTCCCTTCCCTACCTGTGGCTGTTGAGAGAGACAATTTAGCCACCACTCAGAGGCATCTGCAGGGAATGGGATCTTTCAGTTGGGGGCCCTACAGCAGACTGAGGGGTACTCAGAGTGTGAGCTCCCTACCTGCCAGCCCTCACAGGTGCTGCTTACCTGGTGACTCCTGGAGAGCAGGGCAAATCCTGAGGCAGAGGCATTGATCCAGCTCGGGTACCACATGGGTTACTTGAGACCATCACTCTTCTTCCTGGCAGGGTCAGGGATTGGTCTCTGGGGCCCAGGGGACAGGCCTGCAGACCAGATACCATACACCCAGGTCTCAAGATTGCATTGTCTGGGTGCACAGAAGGAATAATTGTGAATGAGCCTACTGAGATGTGAGTGCCTTCGGGGGCAGATCAACCTGCTTGAGGGGCAACCCTCCTCCCATGGGATGGCCATGCTCTCAGCTCAGGCTGCTATCCTGGGCAGGGGACCATCTGGCCTACATCACAGCCAGGGAATATCTGCTGGCTTGAGGTCCTGCCTGCTGGCGGAGGTTCAGGAGAAACCACAGAATGAGGGAGGGGATTGAAAGGAGTGAAGTCTGCTCCAGACTGAAGATCTCAGACAGCCTCCCACACACAGACTTTTCAGCTGAGTGGAGCCATTTCAGCTCCTCCCTGACAGCTTTGCCCAGAGGCAGAGAATATACCTTTGACCCCTGCTAACAGCATTTGTGGAGTTCAAGGGCATGCTCACCTAACCCAGCTCCACCTACCTCACTCCCCCACTTTCCCCCACTGAGGTAGTCTCAGGGCCCCAACCACCACCTGAGGCACTAGAGTGTCTCTCCAAAGGAACAAGAATTGGTTAAAGGACCCAAAAACAACACTGCAGCCTGCTCCTCCCAGCAAGTACCACCCACTGACAGAGAGGTCATTCCGCACATGCTTTTACTGCATCTACTGACTCATCATACAAGATGTGGTTAAATCTCACCCACAAACACCACCTACTGGCTCAGAGACTAAACAGGGTGTGTCATTATACAAATAGAAATCTAAAGGTAAGAAGCAACAGATGATCCAGATAGGAAGGAATCAGCAAAAGAACTCTGGAAGTATGAAGAATCAAACAGAAAGTACACTCCCAAAGGGGAACACCATCTCTCTAGCAATGGACAACATCAACCAAATTCAGAACACTAAAATGACAGAAGAAGATTTTTGAACATGGATTGTAAGAAAAGTCAATGATATGCTAGAAAAAATGGATAACCAACACAAAGAAACCACAAAAAAAATCCAAGACTTGGAAGAAAAATAAAGAAATTGAAATATTAAAGAAAAATCAAACAGAACTTCTGGAAATGAAGAATTTATTGAAGGAATTACAAAACACAGTGGAAAGCCTCAAGCCTCAAGGTAGTATAATCACACCAGCCTCCTTACTCTTCCACCTTACCTTCACACTGACATAGTATAGTCTTCCCCATGCTCATTGGTCAGCAGAATCAACATAGTTAAAATGTCTATACTACCCAAAGTGATCCACAGATGCAATTGCTATTGAATTGAAAATTCAAAATTGCTATTAAAATATCAACATCATTTTTCACAGATATAGAAAAAATAATTCTACACTCCTTATGGACCCAGAGAAGACCTCATATAACAAAAGCAATCTTAAGCAAAAAGAACAAATTGTGAGGTATCAATTTACCAGACTTCAACCTATACTACAAGGCTATAGAAACCAAAACAGCATGGCACTGGCACAAGAACAGAGACATAGACCAATGGTACAGAACTGAGAATCCAGATGTAAAACCATCCTCATATAGCTATCTAATCTTTGACAAAGCAGACAAAAAAAATACTGGGGGAAAAAATCCTTATTCAATAAATGGTTCTGGGAAAATTGGATGGCCACATGTAGAAGACTGAAACAGGACCTACGTCTTTCTCCTCTCACAAAAATCAACTCACAGAGAATAACAGACTTAAACCTAAGGCATGAAACTATAAGAATTCTAGAAGAAAATGTTGGAAAAATTCTTATAGACCAAAAATTCTAGCCCAGGCAAAGAATTTATGAAGAAGACCCCAAAGACAATCACAGCAACAACAAAAATAAATAAATGGGACCTGATCAAATTAAAAAGCTTCTGCACAGCCAAGGAAATTATCATGATAACAAACAGACAACCTACAGAATGGGAGAAAAATATTCACATGTTACACATCCAATAAAGGACTGATGACTAGAATCTATATAGAACTCAGGAAAATCAGCAAGAAAAAATCAAACAACCCTATCAAAAAGTGGGAAAAGGGCATGAACAGAAACTTTTCAAAAGAAGATAGACTAATGGCCAGGAAATATATGAAAAAATGCTCAACAATTGTAATCATAAGGGAAATGCAAATTAAAACCATAATGAGATATCACTTATCTCCTGTGAGAATGACCTTTATCAAAAGGTCCTAAAACAATAAATGTTGGCATGGTTATGAAGAGATAGGAACACCTATACACTGCTGGTGGGACTGCAAACTAGTACAAACCTCTGTGGAAAATATTATGGAGATACCTCAAAGAGCTACAAGTAGAACTACCTTTGACCCTGCAATCCCATTTACTGGGCATTACCCAAAAGAACGAAAGACATTCTATAAAAAAGATTTCAGCACTAGAATGTTTATAGCAGCACAATTCACAATTGGAAAGATATGGAAACAGCCCAAGGGCTGATCATCAATACGTGAGTGGATTAATAAAATGTGGTGTATGTATACCATGGAGTTCTATTCAGCCACAAAAAACATTGGTGATATAGCATCTCTTGTATTATCCTTGATAGAGCTGGAACCCATTCTACTAAGTGAAGTATCACAAGAATGGAGAAACGAGCACCACATGTACTCACCATCGAGTTGGTATTAACTGATCAACACTAAGTGCACATATGGTAATAACATTCATTGTGTATTGTGCAGATGGGAGGTAGAGGAAGGTTTGGGTATTGGTGCAGTACAAACTGACTGGGGGATGGACAAGTTTGAAGCTTTGACTCAGGTGAGGCAAAGGCGACATATGTAAGCTAAACATTTGTATCCTGTAATATTCTAAAATAAAAAAATAAAATAGAAAAAGATACACTATGTAGAAAGGAAAATAGGTTATTTTTATTAAAAATTCTTTTAAAAGGCATATATTATCTTTAGTAGTTTTCTGATTCAAATAGAGTTTGTGTGAGGTAGAAAGTTTGGTATTTTTTGTTTTTAAAATATTAAAAATGTATTAATTGTGGTAAAGATCTACAAATATTTTAGAAAACATGTCAAATGGACTTACTCAGATATTCATAATACAGTGAGAACAGCTGTATTTTATAGGAGATAATTGGTATGTTTGTGAACTAATTCAGTCTTTAGTTATTTCCAATTTAAATATGGAATGACAAAAAAGCTCTATAAACATTATCTTATGATAGATAACATAGAAATACACATGCATACACGCACAACCATTTATAGATAGATTGGCTTAGTCAGAAATTAGTAATCTGTAGATAACAAAGTTTTAGAAAAATAGTCATCATCAATTTTTACTACAATATAATAGTATAAGGAGTGTGTGTGTATGTGTTTGTGTGTGTGTGTATTCCTGCACATTTTCTTAATCTTCCTGTTAATTTTTTAACATAGGAAATCTCTATAATTGCTTATAAATGTCATAAAGAGCAAAAAAGGAAAGACAGATGGCTTTCAAAAATGACTTTCTGTCAAGTTCAAAAACTATTTTGTAAATCTATTTGGTAAATACTTGTTTGACTTTATGGGATAGAAACTTGTAATACAGCTTTATGTTATCCATATATCTTTTTGCTAACAGCAATAAGAAAAAAGAAGAAAAAATATTCTTCCTTTCATGTCTGAATACTGTATGTTCTAATAATATTCAGATAAATTTTGGAATGTAAAATAAATATTCTATTTAATCTGGTATATCAGAAATAATATCAGTCATGATTTTTGTGTGACAATGGCTATATATGTTCAAGTTATGCCTCAATATTTGATTTTCTATTTCAGAATTTCATCTTCACAGAACAGGTTTATGTGTCTTTGTAACACACTTTTCCAGTCACTGCTCTCACCCACGTGTTTTGATGCAGGTGGTCTTGGATTTTTAACTCAGTTCTAAGGACACCTCTGTCTCTTTTCTTTCTTGTGGACAAAAGTACCACAATGAATGGATTTAATTTCATTTAATTATGAATTATAATAAGGTTTGTGTCTTATATATGCATGATTATATACATATACATGCATGCCTATGTGTGTATATATATATGTATGATTTTAATAAACTAGATAGAAAGAATAGATATTAAAACCAAAATAAATTAAATGATAAGACAAGAAGATTATTAATAGAAAAAGAGACTGAAACCAGTTTATGTTGTTAGTGAATTTGCCAGCCATTTTCTGTACCTTTCTCAAGAAACTTAAGATACCTGAAAATGATTCAGAACTGCTAATTTGTTTTTTATAAACCCTTTGAGTGCCATACTTTTATATCATAAAACTCTTTTGTTTATATGTTTTCTGAGACTTTGAAAGTCATAGGATAAAATAAGTGTAAAATGCCAGGAGAAAATGCAAAATATAGATGAAAGTAACTCAGAATATCTAGCTGACTCTTTCTTGCTCTTCTCGTCTATAAAGCACATTGTCACCTCCACCTTATAGTCACCAGGGATATTGGACATGTTAGTGTGATGTACGCGGAACCTCAGTTCATGATAGCCAGGCTGTTGTAAAAGAATGAATGACTTCTTTAGTAGTGTGGCAGAATAGACATATTGAAAAGTCTTTCAAGAACAAATATATATTGAAATGTGTCATTGGACTCCCAATAAGTATGGAAAATTATCAATGGCAAAGAAGAAAAGTAAATAAATAAAGGAGCTGATGCAGAATGGATAAGAGAACAAAGGAGCCAGGTTGCCTTGGGGCAGAGGAAATTAAACAGGTCTTAAGTATATAAAAATTATTGTAATAATTTCTTGTGATGACTGAAAAAATATAACTAGATTTTTAATAAAATTGTCATATAATTTGGAAGGAAGCTGAACATGGTCAAAAAGTTCAATGGCTCCTTTATTGTTCAGATTTGATTAAAATTAGACTTTAATAATGTAAGTATGTATATTCTCTCTAGGGCAACAAATCAAAGAATACATTAGAGGGTAAAACATACAAAGCTATAGAGTTAAAAAAAATGGGCTGAGAAGGATAAACTAATAGACCGTAATAATCCAAAAATGCAATGTATTACAATCTAACTACATTTAGTTCAGGAATGCAAGGGTGTATTAATGCTTAAAATTCAACTAATGCAATTTACACAAAAAGATTCATATTAAAAAAAAGCATTAAAAACATTTAATAAAACTCAACATGATATTCATAATTCAACATTGAATATTGAATATTTATTATTCAAAATTCTTTGTAAACCAGGAAAGAAGAACATATCCTCAACTAGATTAGAAGTATTTAACAGAGAAGTTTAATAAGTATCATTTTAATGGCAAAATACTGTAAGCATTGCCTCCAAAGTTAAGAACTCAGCAAAAAATGACCATTGTCAGTTGTATTGCACACTGTAATGGAGATTCTTGCCAATAAAATAAGAAAAAAATATATAAGAATTAGAATAGAAAGGTCAAAATAATATTGTCTATGGATGATATGATGATTTTTTTTAAATGCAAAGACTTTTGGGACACATTTTGAGAATTAGTAATTGAAGTAACCAGGCAGATGGATGTAAGATCAGTATAGAAAAAGTGACTTCAGTTTTACATTCAAAAACTAACAACTATTTAAATGTAATCAAAAGGAAAAAAGATGTATTCAAAATAGCCACAAAAATATACTATTCCTAAAAATAAATCTAAAAAAATGAAAACCTAATGAATAAAATTATAAAACTTTATGGAAAAATATTAAAGTTGACAGAAATAAATGGAACAATGTTACATGTTCATGATTAGTAAGATCCTGTAATGAAAAAAAATTATTAATTTCTCTACAAATAAATCTATAGATTTAATTATATTGTAATAAATAGCTCAGTGAAGTTTTTCAATGAAATGGCAAGATGCTTGTGTAAATTAAATGAATGATCAAAAGACTAAAAATGGTACATTCTCTTCTGAAGTAGAACAAGATGGGAAGAATACTTAAATAATGCCCAAGTGAAAAGTTAAAAAGAAAGGCAAGTAGCATAGACTCTTACAGAGAACAATATATAAGAATATGACACATGAACACATGTATAATCATACCAGCCTCCTTACTCTTCCACCTTACCTTCACACTGACATAGTATAGGCTTCCCCAACTTCTATGGGGCTCACTGCTTTTGGTCTTTACTCAACTGTCACTTCTTCAGAGGGACATTTCCTGATCCCCCTATTTGATTCACCTTCCACCACACGATTCCCCTCCCTTATCACTTATCACTTTCGTTTTATAATTTTATTATTTATTGGTGTAATATTTATCTTCTTTTTCTCCACTCCCCTCCCCATGAATTTTCTAGGACAGTAAATATTTTCTTCCATTTCTTACACTTTTATTCCCCAATCAATACCTAAACAAAGGACAGAGTAGGCACTGACTAAATATTCTAGTAAAAATGAAACGTGTATGGATAGGAATAAACACCCAGTTTGGGGGTGAAAGTTTTTTCCAAGGTGGAGGAAACAACATATTAAAGTTTAAGCATAGCATGATCTTAGAATTCATTATTTAACTCATTAATTAAACCACTCAGTCAATCATATTTTTTTAAAAATACTTTTTACTTAGGGCCAGGTGATGACCAAACTCTATACCTTCCCTAAAGAGAGGAAGGAAGAAGGAAGGAAGGAAGGAAGGAAGGAAGGAAGGAAGGAAGGAAGGAAGGAAGGAAGGGAGGGAGGGAGGGAGGGAGGGAGGGAGGGAGGGAGGGAGGGAGCAGGGAGGGAATGACATTTTTCTGATTTAACTGGTTGTGTCCATCATATAAAAGCTTCATTGTTCGAAATACTTGTATGGATATAGCCTTGATAAATGCATCATCTTACAATAGAGTAATAAGGATAAATACAGAGGACTAAGTAAGTATAATAACACAAATATTACATATAAAAATGGTGCTTCAAAATAACTACATTGCTTTTCAAGTGGAATAGAGTGTTTAAATAAATATGTGCCAAACTTCCGTTTCCTTATTAAAAATAAGGAAAATAACCATAAAATAAATATGATTTATTTGACAACCCAGAACAACAACAACAACAAAAAAAAAAAAACCCCAAGGAAAAAAGTGTGATTAGGAAACAATGTCTATAGAAGCCACTGACTTTAGAACAAATGTTAGCAGGTGAAAAGAACTGGAGTGTGTGTGGGGAGGAAATCAGAATAGTTCTTAGAAGGGATAATGGGGTGTGAGTTGTAAACGTTTTTCTCTCTTCCAGTGCTTTCAAAGAAGTTTGATGTGTAACATTTGCATTTAGATGATATAAAGCAGCAGTTTCCAACCCTTTTGGCATCAGGGACCAGTTTCCCAGAAGCCAGTTTTTCCATGGACCCACGGGGTAGGGATGGTTTTGGGATGATTCAAGTGCATTACACTTATTATGTAGACAAACCTCCACGCTTATGATGATCTGTATTTGCAGCCACTTCCCTGTGCTAGCATCACCATCTCAGCTCCACCTCACATCATCAGGCATTAGATTCTCATAAGAAGCCCCCAACCTAGATCTCTTGCATGTCAAGTTTACAGTAGGGTTCCTGCTCCTGTGAGAATCTCAGGGTGCGGCTGAGCTGACAGGAGGTGGAGCTTATACGGTGATGTGAGCAATGGGGAGCAGCTGTAAATGCAGATCAAGTTTCCCTCACCTGCTGTCCTCTCACCGCCTGCTGTGCAGCCAGTGGTTCCTTACAGGCGGGGGCCCAGTACCCTCCATGTGCCCCCCCTCCAACCTGGGATTTGGAGTCCACAGGTATAAAGAATATTAATTTCTAAACAAAAATCAAAGTGTACCTAAGGAAGATCCCAAAGGTGATTATTGAATTGAAAGATAAGTGGATAGAGCAAATCCCATACAGGAATGAAATATTCAAAAACAATTTATATCAGAATATTGCCCTCCAAGCCGGTTATTTTTTAAGGTTGTGAGCCAGTCTGCATCTTGCTCAGCCACACACTCTTAAGGGAAGCTTATAGGCATCCAGCATTTTCTTTTTTTTTTATTTATTTCAGGATATTTTTTAATTTCAGGATATTATGAGGGTACAAACATTTTGGTTACATTTTACGACTAGCACCTTTTTTTTTTTTTTTTTTTTTTGGTAAATGGACTTATAGAACTGTGGGGAAAAACAACCTTAGGTACTTAGTGACATCATGTTTGAATGTTTAATCGAGAATCACAAAATATTTGAAGAAAATGAACAGCCTGAAAAAAAAACATCAAGATAATTGAAACAACTGATTCTGAAACAGTAAAAAAGGAAAGCAATAATTGGGAGGCAAAACACATTTCTAAGTATTACTGTTGGTGAGATTTAAGAGACTGCTGCATCATAAAACAAGAAAGGTGTATGCTGAAACATGAACAAAAATTAGCAAAACTTCTCAGAAATTAAAATTATAATGCTAACGTTAAAAAGGATGTAACTCAATTTGTTAATATATGGATGAAGAAGACCTTAACGATTTGAATGTCAACCATGGATCTGTTTTGAGCATACAGCAAAATAACACAGAGGTATAAAGTTCTAGTAAACACCTCAGCAAGAGTAAACAAAAGCAGTTAGGCATTTTGAAAAAAATCTGTAGAAGAATATCATGTTAAAAATACTATGCCAACTAAAATATGGCACAGTTTAACCTGTTGATTGACTATAAGTAAGAAGAGTAAGAACATGGAATCAACTTGCTATTTGGAACATTGTTCAAGTAGCACAAAATTAAAGTAGCATCACAGCTCCTCCCCTCAGGGATCAATCACACTAAGAAGTAAATGATATTATTATATGCTTATTTTTATAAATGGTGTTCAGAGGTCTTGAAATTTTGCAGTAAAAAAAGAGCTAGCACCGTTTATGCTATCCTGTATTAAGCTTAAGCCCGTAATACAAAGTGAGACGACACAAGATCTGGAAAAGGGGCTACACATCTACTCGCCATCAAATTGGTACTGACGGACTAAAACTATGGTGCTCAAAAAATGGTAGTGTTCAACAGGGATTTGGAGGAGGGGAGACCCACATCTTAAGGAATTGGCGAGCATTGTGGCGGGGAAGGGATTACCTCTATCCCTTTTTAGGGAGAGATAAAGATATACATTGTAACCAAAATGTCTGAAAACAAAAATCTGTAATCAGGAAGTGGGCAGGGGGAAGGGGGGAGGAGGGGAAGGGTATATATTTACACAGTGGGTGTGGTGGGCACCACCTGGAGGCTGGACACACTAGAAGCTCGGGCATAGCGGGGGGGGGAGGGGGGCAGAGGCAAGATATGTTACCCTAACAATACTTATACTCCCATAATATGAAGTAAAAATAAATAAATAAATAAGGCAGAATACTGAAGCAGTTTGTTAGAGTGGGCAAAGATGCTAAAGCAGGGAGACCAAGAATTCTGAGACCTAAAGAACAAAGATGTTTATATCTTTCCCGCACCAAAAAGTCAGCTGGGGAATGTTCCAGATCTGTGGGTGGCTCTCCATTGCAGGGTCATTTATAGACTCAGGTTACTTTTATCATGTGCTCTGGGCTGGGTATACATCTTCTTCATTTTCCAGCTGGCAAAAGCAGGGAAGAGAAAGCATGCAGAAGGCACATCCCTGTTTGAGTGTACCAACTTAGAATAAGCACAGATCACTTCTTTGCGTCCCATGCCCTGTTTTCACATCTAAGCTGGCCATGCGCCCAGCTGTAACATTAAACATTAAATACAGGAGAAGAGGAATCTCCGTTGAAGGATAAAAATATAAAAGTACAGGTGTAGTTGAGAGAAGCTGGAAAAAAAAGAGTGATGAAAAGAAGAAAAGTGCAGGTGAAACAATGTTCTAAGGCTCTGTAGAGAATAGACAATATATACTCTGGAACTGAAGGATTAAGAAATAGAATTTTTAGTGTTACATCTACATTTATAAAGTGCCAGTTAGAAGAACTAAAACTAAAAATATAACCAGTAAAATTTTGAATATCTGTGTGTGTGTTGGAGGCATATTTCTTACCTTTTATATCAGAGAATAAACAGATACTGTGACAAGAAACAAAGATGGCTAAGCAGAACAGAAATGGATAAATTATTTAATTCTAGGGTCTTCAGGAGACTTTACTTTTTATTTTATGTCCTTTGTTATTGTTCAAATATTTTGATTATGATGCTTGAACTGTGTTAATCTTAAATGATGGTTATAATCATATTTTATAATTAGAATAATGTTAAAACACATCAGCTATGTCTCTTAAATAAAGATGAAAAAACCTTTCATAATTTTTTGTTAATTTAGGCCATTGGCATAAAAATAAAGACAAATATTTTCTTCATTTTCCTAGGCAATTCATGTTATACTTAAAAGTCATAAAAATGAACTAATAACTGCATTTAAAATATAAAACTATATAAGAGTGAAAGTTAAAAGTTAATGCCCTCTTCAATTTCTCTCTTCTAGCTGAATACAAGGAATATAAAACCAATCATTTCTTAGTTGACTGAATATTTTCCTATTAGTAAACTTTGTGTAAGACTTCAATTAACTATCTTTACTTTCTGAAAATATCAAGCAACTGGAAGAATGGTTCCATCTGCCAAGGGCTACAGTGTAATTAATACTGTAAAATCAATTCTTTATTTTTATACAGGCCTCTGAAATGAGATTTGATTAATAAGCCGCCTAGCATGCTCATTTAAAAATAGATTTTAATGTGATCCGTGTAGCACATAAAAATGACTATTTTATGCAAGGTACTTTACGTGCTAGGTGCTGTGGAAAAATCTGAGAAAATAAGTCATGGTCATTAGCTTAATGGAGCTTGCAATATAGCATATATACAGTGTTCTAAAACTGGAAAGGCTTAGAGGTAGCCCAATCTGTCATCTTTATTTACAAGTGAAAATAATAATAACAAGCTCCAAGGAATATATTTGACCTAGTTGTACAGGTCTTCTAACTCTGAATCCTATCTACTTTCTACTTCAGAGCACTTTTCTTCTTCAATCTTTTATCTTTAAAAACATGATGCTAACTGATCACTCTACTATAATGAAACTTAAACAGAGAATTTACTAGTAGTACTGAGGCCTTCTTAATTCACATCAATATGAAATATGAATTAATGTGACATTTTTACTTGAGCATACGATTATTGTAACTAGAATGCCCATAGATTTGTTTCACATTTGAATTATTTCCAGATTCTCTACACAATAACCAACACTTCCTTCTTATATACTGCTACAACAAATTAAACTTGCTGAAGAACAAATTAGCAGAATATTTAAAAAAAAAACCCTAAAATCTGTGAAACTTTTGATCCATCCCTGCTGCTTTTAGGAATTTAGATAAAGATAGAATGAAATATGTCCCAAAGGTATGTATATCACATTTATTATACTTTTAATATTAATAAATATTTAAGAGTAATTAAATGCTCAAAAATATGAGGCTACTTAGTAAATTAAATTATGGTATAGCTGTAAAAGGAAACAAGATTCAACCAATACTATTGATAGTATGGATATAGATTTATTAATATGAAACTATTTAGAAAGTATTAAGTAAAAAAACTGCTTGAAAATGCCAAGTAATCCCTAATCCCATTTTTCGTAATTTCTGATCCCGGTTTCTAAATATATATTTATCCCCACATCTTAAAATATTCTAGAAAGATATCAATACACTGATAATGGTAGCCATTTTCTGGTAGAAAAATTGTGGATGGTTATATCTCTTTCTATTTAAGTGCCTTTTGTTTTTTAAATGTACATTATTTATTATACAATCATAAAAAATTATAATAATTCTACCTTTAAACACAAAATCCACTTCTAGCCTAACAGCACAGGAACACATCCCACTTAATACAATGTCAATCTGGACAACGGTAGCCAAGGCATGCAAAGCAATCTGTGATGGAAAGAAGACTTAGAAAAGGGAGGAAAGAAATTGGAGAATTCTAAGACAATAACAAATTGTTTTTTAAAATCACAAATTTAGATAAATTTGCTGCCAATTCCACTTAGTTGACCATCTGTCTTTATTAACTCACACTTCCTTAGAAAACCTAATAATTTTGAGAAGACTGTTGCATATGACTATATAGATTTTAAGGTTGAAGAAAGGATGATTTATATCACAATTATAATCTAATTAAGATTTAAATAACATTTTCAAAGGGCCAGTTGTTTAAAAGTCATTAATCAGAGAACCTCATTCATAGCAACATTTAAGCAAAATCAGTATGAGATAGCAAAATAATAATGATAATAATATGTTGAATAAGAGGAGACCTACAATTTTTGACACTTTCTATTTCATACTACACTTCTTGGCTTTTCTGTAATTTCAGATTTTAAGTGGAACAAATATCCAATTAGTTTAGAATCTTCTTTATACGTTTTTATGTTCTTGGTTAATGTGCCTTAGGTAAAGCTCTTACCAAGGTAACAATTGAAGTTCATTTAGTTTCCTGGAATACTCTATTTAAATAGTTGATTTCCAAACCAACTCTAACTTTTGAGGAGATACTCTCCCAATCCTTCTCATGCTCTTCCTATTACAGAAACAATGTCAAGAAAATTTCTCCATGGCTTGTAAATTTTATCTGCTCAGTTATTCAGGCACTCTTTTAACTCATCCTCATTCTCCTCCCAAGCCTATAGGTGAGAATAAATAACATTAATGGAGTAAGGACCAGAAAACAAGCAAGTCAGCTGGCTCAAGTTCTGTTAACTCAAGCCCATTTGCAAAAGCCAAACTTTCAGGAAAATGAGCCTATTGTCTAGGGATGTGTTTTCCTTTTGCAGTGAGACTACAAAAAACTTGAGAGACAATGTGGGTTCGTGAAAATGTAACCGTTTAGTATTAACGTGCCTTTACCATGATATATGACAGGTTGCAATATAAAAGAGTTTGCCACAGATATACGCCAATACAATCTTTTTTATTTATGGCCCATTTATATCTCTTGGTGATCTCATCTTCTGTCCACTGCAAAAGCCCTCTCATACTCCTTTCCGGAATTTTTTCTAAGGCAGAGGTAGTTTGATCATGTATTTCTGTGCCCTTCATTATCAATTACTTAACATTTTTCATTGTAAACATGAGGCTAGAACCCCTTATTTAGAGCAGCTAACATTGGGACTGCACTACTGAGGTTTAGTTGAACTGTCTGATCTGCTTGGTTAAATTCCAGTGCTGTTCTTGACTTTTCTCATTTGTGGTTTTCTTCATTAGCTTCTTTGTGATTCTTCAGTTACTTTGACTGAATTCACTGAATGTATGCCTTCTATTTCTACTTAATAAGTGTAATGCACGCATTCCCTCACTATGTGAATGTAACACATTATTGAAAATGTGTCAAATATTGATTTTTTAATAGTAGGCCATTATTTTTAAAAGGAAAAATAAGAATGCCTTCCTAATGTATGAAAACATCCAACCAAATTTTTCCAAGTAATAATAAATACTGAAACACCTATATAAAACTCAACAAAGACTTTATATAATATAAAGCACTAAAGTACCAATTATTTAATCATTTAACACATTATTATTTAGCACTTTATGTGCTTATTAGTGCATATGTGTGCAGTGTACAATGATGCTGTCATGTGAAGTATTAGATGCAAATTACATTTTCCTTCTAAGCAGGAACTTGAAGAATAAATAATATGTTAAAGACATAATGAATAAAAATAACCCTTAAGAAAACAACATAAGGAGGCAAAGTTGGTGGAGGTTTTTTTTCATTTGTTTTTAATTAAAGCATTGAAGACTTCCTGATTGAGATTTAGTGGTTAACAGAGCAAGGTGGAATATGTAGTTAGTGCTGCTGTTTGCTGAGGGAGAAGAATGGGGAGGAGGGAGCTGGTGAGGGGTTAAAAAGGAGGGAAGGAAATGCCTGAGATCTAGCCATGCCCAAATACAAGGAACCAAAGGACAGTTTTCTACTCTTGGCTCCTTTGAGTTTGGAAATGAATGTCTGTCCAGTATTGACTATCAACTGATGCCATAGGCAACAATAATAGGAGGATTAAAATTCATATTCCACATCTGTTTCCATTCCTTTTGCTTGTATCAGTATAACTCATGATATGGAGAATGTGACAGTATCACATGCAATGGCCAAATTATTTTTATCTGCATGATCTAAAATTTATTTTAAAGATTTGCAGCAAGGATATTTGTTTTCTCTTCTTCCAATTCACAATAAGAATTAAGTTTAGCAAATTCTTTTCTGTAATTGTATTTCATAAAATCTGTTCAACATTTTCACTGTCCGGTATAGTAAAATAGGCCTCCATGCTAGATTAAGATATCAGTTTTTTGTAGCTCTCTTTATAACAATTTTGGAAGTTTAGCAACAAGCCACAGAGCCATCTCATCTTCTCACATTTCATTTATTGTTAGCCATGAGATTCTTTTTGTAGCCCAATCTATCCATTTGAATATCTTCTTGGTTTCAGGGCCACTTTATCAGAGCAAAGTCATCTCAGGCAGCACCCACTCCAGATTCTGTAGCACCAATATTGGATAATATGCCTTCAAGGTGGCTAGTACCACTTGGCTGTAATGACAGTGATGTTTAGAAGACATAAAGATCACTTGGATATTGTCTCATAACCAACAATCCTAGAAGGATGCCCTAGTTTGCTCTAGGATTCCCTGGAGATAGCCAAAGAGCTATGTTTTCAAAATTTTCCTCCTTCAGTTCTTCTTGGACTTTTGATGAGTGGTGACAAAAAGCTTCTCACATGTGCTTTGACTACCTCCTCTTCATTCAGGCATGATACTTTGGATTTGCTACAGCACTGACGCTGAGGCTGTGCTCTCCCTGGACTGCTCCCAGGCAATGAGCAATCACAATGGGGGTGGTAAATCTAGCACTTTTCTTTACAACAGAGCACTCTTCTAGTGGGTGATGTGTGCTGGGGAACTACTCATTGGCCTGGAGGAGACTTTCTCAGAGCTGCACCACAGCCTGAGGTGTTACTATGCAATGCTCTTCCTTCTAGTTCTTTTTTTACACGTGTTAGACTTGCTGCATGGTCCGAAGGTGCTCCTTGCCTAACTCCTACTTCTTTTCCAGTTTATCCTCACTGGTGTTTCTACCAATTTCTTGCATGTGCTTTTCAGAGCACTTCAACAAACATACCATTTAACAGTTTTACAAAATTCCCTTAAAATCCTGTATTGGTTTCCAGAACAATGAGTCAATCAGAATTTTTGTTGACAATTACCTTTAAAATTCTACATAGTGGATCCAGTAGTGGCCCCAAAAAGATAAGTTCAAATCCTAAACCCTGGAAACTGTGAAGGCGACTTTATTTGGGAAAAGAGCTTTTGCAAATGTAATCAAGTTGAAGACATCGAGATCATCATGAAGACATGAGATCATCCTGTATTTTGGGTGGGCTCTAAGTTCGATAACCAGTGTCTTCATAGAAGACAGAAAGAGAGAAGGCTGTGTGATGACAGGGCAGAGTTTGGAGTGATGAGTCTGCAGGCCAAGGCTTGCCAAGGATTTCCAGCAGCCACCAGAAGATAGATGAGAGCCATGAAATGGACTGTCCCTGAGAACCTTCAGAAAAAGAAAAAGAAAAAGAAAAAAAAGAACCCTGCTGACACCTTGATTTCAGACCTCTGGCCTCCAGGAGTATGAGAGAATAAGTTCCTCTCATTTTAGGTCCCCACTTTTGTGGTAAAGTCTACAGCAGCCCTAGGAAACTAATAAATAGTGTTAGCTTACCTTTGGCAGATTTTATGTTCCTGTCAGTTTTTTTTTTCTATTATTGGTAAATGAATTTATGAGATGACATTTGTTTTTAAAAAGTCCCAATGTCAACATGACTGAAAATTTTCACTGTAGCATAAGCACACTGGTAAAAGGAATCCTGTGATTCACTCTGCTGCAGTCTTACTCATTAAAGTGGCTCATCCCGATTTTTGAATTGGGCAATGTTGCATGACCTGTAAATCTCTCGAACCATCTCAGACTGGCTTTGTAACTAAACTCTTACAAAATCATCACCCTTATCCATTTGTTTCTTTTTTAGATCTTCAAAAATGTTTAAACAATATGGGACTAGCATTGGTCTTACTAGGTGAATGTCTGAAATGGAGCTAAGATACATTAGAAATCCTCTCCGTCAGGTTAGCCTACACATTTAGCTAGTATGTGAGCAGGTTTTTTTTATTTGATAGCAAATTATGACAAAGTTTGTTGGTAGTTGTTATAACAAATATTCCAATTTTAGAATGTAGATGATGAAAGACACCATTTCTTAAAACAAAACAAAACAAACAAAAAACAAAAACCAGCATAGATTTCCCTTCTGAACACTATAAGTATATTCAGAAGAACTAAAGGACAATATGTACATACATCGTATTTTATTTCCAGTTAATTCTCCTCTCTCAAATTTTTAAAAATATAAAGATGGATTGTCATTTTGCATGTAAACGTTCCCTGCTTAATAAATTTAAGCTTTGGGGGAACTTTATCAAAACTGATTACTTTTCAGAGTAATAAGTACAATTCTAAATATATTTCTGAAATATAATTCCAGCACCAGTATTACTAAAGTTTGATACCATTGGGGAATTTGGCATGTCAGAAAAACATATTTCTTTTTGAACTAGAATTTTTGCTCTTCCCTCCCTTTATTTTTTAGTTTACCTGGTGGTGGAATTAGAATTTCCAAGTTCCTTAATAATGACCTTGCTGTTAAAAAGTGTGATAAGGAATGAGGCAAGTAAAAATTAGAGACAGGAATACCAGGAGGGGAACATTTAGGATATGTGGGACTGTGCATTCTCCTAAGCGTATCTGGAGATATTCATTGACAGAGAATCATAGAATGTTGTAGCTGGAAGAATCCCTAAGTATTGTTTATTCTAATGTCTTCATTATTAAAGGGAGAAGATGGAAGTCCATTTTGTAAGACTATCCTATAGATCATCTAAGAGCCACGATTTGGAAGTAAATCTCTCGACTATTTATCATGTGTATAGTTACAGCCTCCTTCTACATTAAAGGCTTCACAGCCTCCCGAGCTAAGGTAGAGATGAAGAGATGCATCAATCCACAAGATAAACATGGCACATTCTCTTGAGTTCTATTCTCAGTTTAAGATTTGGGGCAATATTTTGGAGTTTCGTGTTCTTTAAAATATGTATGTGAGCAAATTATATTCTTTAAAATGTGTATGCTAGCAGGATAAATAGACTTTGGTTTCTCCATATTGCCTAATATTTTGTTTATTGGTAAGTATACAGAGAGCTGAATTTTTTATGTCCAGAAACTAATTGGAAACTTTTGTAATTTTATGTTGTCTTAAAACAGAATGGTATTAGCATTGTAGTTAGAGAAGAGAGTATTGTTGCCAGAATGTCTGGTTTCTCCGTAACTGTTTTGCAACCCACATAAGAACTTTGAAGAATAAAATAAAATAAAATAGTCATCTTCTGAACTAGTGTGGGTTTAAAATTTTTTAATAATGTGGTGATTCAAAATTGTAACTCATAATTGAATTAAATGTTTTGATTTAAGGATATAAAATGACTGAGCTTAATTCAATTGCTCACAAAAGAGAATTTCCCATAATAAAAAATTTAAAATTACTATGTTAAATATAACTTTAGTTTAAAACCTTTTACATTATATACTGATTGTTGATTCAAGATAGGAAATTTATAGCATCTAGTGAAAATGCAAAAAAAAAATGAAAACTGAGAATAATCTGAATTTCAGGTAATGCAGGAAAAAAAAATCACAGAGTTCAGTTTTAATTCTGAAGGCACAGATGATGATAAGGGCTCAGTATTAATGGATATTTAGTATGCACCCGATATTGATCCTAGCAAAAGCACAGAGAAGATATTATTATTATCCCCTTTTACTAATAGCAAGAATGTAACTACAAATAGTGAATGGTAGTTAAGCAGCACTGGTCAACCTGCCTTCCCAGTTAATAAACTATCCATGCCCCACATTAAGCCAAACATTCTTCTATGAAGAAGATTGCATTCTTTCTTACCTACTTACATGTTACTATTGTAATTGGGGCATTACAAACACTTCCCATATATGGTACAGAATCTAATGAATAGATGCTATGTGTGTTCTGGCTGCTCCAACAACTGACATCATTCTAGTGGTTTCCTCTCCTTTTTTTCCTCGCTTTTTAAATTTTTCTCTCTCCAGTGGATCATTTGTGCCAACATGTTATCTTCTTTTCTCTTTTCTTGAAAAAATAATTATCTTGACTCTACTTCTTGCAGTCCAGTTACTTCCCAAATTCTTTACTTCTGTTGCAGTGAGTCTTTTTGAATAAGTTACCTATGTTTGCTGCCTCTCATTTCTCTCATCATATTTTCTCTTAAACTCATTCTGATTGGGCTTTTGTCCCAACTACTGAACTGAAACCGCTTTTGAAAGGGTCATGGATGACTTCCTTCTTGATAAATCCAAAAATCAGTCTAAATCTGCACCTCATTTAACTTGACATTATATAATGCTTTGCTTTTCAGGACACTCCTTTTCTTGCTATTTCACTAGACATTTATTCTTAGGTTTCTTGCGGATTCCTTCTGTTTTCCTGATACTTGAACCTCAGAATAGCCCAGGACTCCATCTTGATATCTTATATATCTATAGTAACTGTCCATGTGCTATCAATTTTTGTGACTTTAAATATTTTGTTTATATACAAATAACACTCAAATTTAGTTCTTCAGCCTGCACCTCCCTTCGAAATTTCACACTCATATATAATTGCTTTCCAAATGGCTACACTTGCATGTCTAATAGATTTAACAAATGGAAAATGCCTAAAACTACAATTTAGAACTCCCACCCCAAACCTGCTCTACCTGTAGCGTTCCCCTTTTCTTTGTGACATATTCACCCCTCCAATTGTTCACACATACAAGCTTGGGATCTCTTGATACTTTACCTTGAGATTCTATATCCAATCCAGCAGAAAATACTTTTGGCTCTACTTTGAAAATAATCCATTTTTCCTGCTCTACCACTAACAAGGTATCATATCTCTATACTGCATTAATGTGATAATATTATAATTATTATATTTGCCTTTTATCTTCTCCCACTAGAATACAAACTGCATGAGTAGGCATATTTTCTGTTTTGTTCAATGACATATTCCAAATAGTTAGAATAGTACCAGTTTTAAACTCAATAGGTGCCTTGTGAATATTTGAAAGAATGATTAAGCAGTCATAATTGCAGGCTTTTATTTTTGTTCTTTATCTCTGGATATGTCTTGAAAGACCTATTTATTCTTCCTAAAGTACATAAAACCCCATGTAAATTGATTCATTAATTATTGCTCGTGAGAGATAAATTTTAACATCCTGTCCCAATTCCACATTTATGACATCCTGTTGGAGGCTTGAAACGGCCATGTTCGGAATGTTTACAACACAGTAATTAGCAGATGCTACAAGTCAGCAACCTCTGCACTTTCAACAATTGTTAAATATTTACCATACACCACTAGTCCACACCAGTCAATTCTGTCACCAATTAAAATTCTTAATTAAAAATTATATTTTCAATAGAAATTTTTAGTTATAGTATAGATCAGTGGCTCAAAGGTGAATGTATTTTCTCTCAACATATTTTCTAACAATTAAAATCTGTACAAAAATGGAAAATCCTTTCTAGGTTTCTAGTGTCTGAATAAATTTGCTGATCAAATTAGCAGATATTTTGTCTACCCTCCAAAAAAAATCACTGTTACATATTTTGTCCAAGGCATTGGACTAGATTCATATATAAAAAAGTTAAATGTAGATACATGACGGAGGAAAAAATAATAGCAACTGCAAGAAAGTGTTTTAAGTGTTGATATTTGAAAGGATTATCAATGAATAATGAATGTGAAAAGTAGAAAGGAAATTTTCTCAGATTAGTAGTTCATTTGGAATTAAATAATTTTTTTTCAGATAAATAGAAATAGTTACTGCTATGCATATAATAGTTTACTCAAAGATATTTAATATTATGTCAGTGTCTTTTTAAGCTCACAGTGAACCCCAAAGCTTGGCAGGAATATGTACAGAGGAAACTCCCACTCACAACAGCTTAAGGATTTGCCCAAAGGCATGTGATGAACCTGGAGCAAATATCTGAACAGAAGTTATTTTTTTTACAGTTTTCCCTATTGTAGCTGTATCATTAGAATATTCTCCTTAAGGTGTTTTTTTCAAAACTCAAGGTGTATAGATTTCAATTAGCATATAAACTGCTTCAATGTGGCTCTTGTTATTTTTAACAGTAGATCCATATTTCTTACTCAATTTCTTTTTACTTTTTTATTACAATTCTCATACAAGTAGATATGAACTTCTGTTTCTTAGTGACTAGTTTCTAAATCTCTTATTCTATAGTACTGTAGGTGTTTCCTTTCTGCTGCTGACTATAATTCAAGTAGAATTTCTTTTATATCATCTGGGGAATTGAATTTAATAGCAAGATCAATTTCTAGACCTGCTGAATTTCCAAAGTACTATTTTTAATATTGTGACCTGAGGTAAGGATAAATAAGTCTTTAAATAAAATGTTCTCATGAGTTTCTTTCCCCCTAAAAGAAGCTCCCTGTGTAACAGACAGACAAAGTATATATTTATACAGAGAGAAATGTAGCTGAAAAAAAAAAAAACTGTTGATTAACTCTCACTTTACTGGTGCATGTCTTCAAATAATGTTTAATTCAACCTTAGTTGCATGTAAGAATCATTTGAGAAGCTTTTGTAAAATACCCATGACTGTCCAGTGATGAAGATGGAGGCAAATTCAACCTGTTTTGGGTCAAGACATCAGCATATTTTAAAAGCTACCCAGATGATTCTAAATATAGATCCAGGTTTGAGTACCACTAGATTAGACAGAGATAAAGCTATTTCATTAATTTTAAATGCTATACAGCTAAGGAATACTTTGATTATAACATTTACCATTGTAATGAATAGTAATATGTTATATGCTAGCTAAGCATTTAAGTTAGAAAATTCTTCCCTCAAAATAGTTGAAGCTTCAGAATCCTATCTACCACAGAATTAAAACAGTTTCTGAGTAGACACTTTTGGCTGAGCATAGGAAAAGACTTCCAGGCCATGAATATCCTTTCTGATAAGAGGAAAAAGCTGTGTAGAAGGCCTAGATTTTTAAGGAAACTTTTAAAAGCACTGAATTGAGACAACCAGAAGATGACTTTTCCGTGGTCCCATTTATCATTAATATAAAAAGCAGTAACAGCCTTTCTCACTTTTGAAAGAGCTTTCACTTTTCCCTGGGAAAGCCAATGTCCTAACTGAAACTAGGAAGCATACCACTGTCTCCGTTGACAAATAAAAGATTAAATTATGAACTTATGCCTTGTCCTTTAAAGATGTGCTATTAATATTTATATAAATGGCAAATGCATTTCATATGTTAGGTAGTCTTGGTCTTAACAGTGGAATATATGATAGTCTTCTCACAGTAGCCTGACTACTATTTAGGTAGTGAAATTATTGGCCATGGCTTTTAAAATATATTTACTGATAGAATTCATCTGTGAATCCATCTGTTCTTGGGCTTTTATTTTGTTGAGAGTATTTTTATTACTGATTCACTCTCTCTGCTTGATATTGCCTGTTCAGGATTTCTATTTCGTCCTGATTCAAGTTTGGGAGTTTGCATGTTTCCCAAAATTCATTTCCTCTAGGTTTTCTAGTTTGTGCACATAGAGGTGTTCATAATAGTCCTGGATGTTCCCTTGTTTTTCTGTGGTATCAGTTGTAATGTCTCATTTTTCATTTCTGATTGAGCTTGTTTGAATGATCTCTTTTATTTTCTTGGTTTATTTAGCTAATGGTCTGACAATCATGTTTATCTTTTCAAAGAATAAACTTTTTGTTTCTTTGATTCTTTGTATTTTTTGTTTGTTTGTTTCCATTTCATTTAGTTCTGCTCTGATCTTTGTTATTCCTTGTTTTCTGCTAGCTTTGTGTTTGAATGGTTCTTGTTTTTTAGTTCTCTGAGGTGTGACATTAGGTTGGTAACTTATGGTTTTTCATTTTTATATAGGCATTTAGTGCTATGAATTTCTGACTTAGCACTGCTTTTTCTGTATCCCACAGATTTTGGTAGCTTGTGTTGCCATTGTTCAGTTCAAAAAAGTTTTTGATTTTCATTTTGATTTCATCATTGACTGAAAGATCATGTAACAGCAGGATGCTTAATTTCCAGTATTTGTATAGTTTTGAGAGTTCTTCTAGAAATTGGTTTCTAGTTTTTTTCCACTATGGTCTGATATATAGTATGATTTCAATTATTTAAAATTTGCTAAAATTGGTTTGGTGGTCTAACATATGATCTATCTTGGACAATATCCCATGTACTGATTAGAAGAATGTATATTATGCAGCTTTTTGTATAATTTTATGTAAATTTCAGTTAGGTCCATTTGTTCTAGGGTCCCATTTAAGTCCAGTATATCTTTGTTGATTTTTCTGCCTTAATGATCTGTGCAGTTCTGTCAGTAGAGTGTTGAAGACACACCCTCTTATTATGTTGTTGTTTATTTCATTTTTAGTTCTAGTACTATTTGTTTTATAAATCTGGGAGCCTCTGGTGTTAGGTATATATGTATTTAGGATTATTGTATATTCTTGTTGAATTTATCCCTTTATCATTTATCATATAATGATATCATGACCATTTTTGTCTTTTTTTTATAGTTGTTGATGTAGAGTCTTCATCTGATGTAAGTGTACTTACTCTTGCTTGCTTTTGGTTTCCATTTGCATGGAATATTTTTTTCACCTCTTTATTTTGAGACTTATGTGATGCTTTATGAGTTAAATAGGTTTCTTAGAGACAGCAGATATTTGGTTTTTTTTTTTTTTTTTAAATGCCTATTCTATCTATATCCTTTCAGTGGGAAAGGATTTACATTCAATGTTAATATTTATAAGTGAGATAGTGTTCCAATTTTCATGTTGATTGTTACCGAGTTGCTTTGTATTTACCCTAGTGTTACCGTTTTATAAGAGCTTTGAGTTTTTACTTTTGAGTGTTTTTACACTTGTATCAACCATTCTTTCCAGTGTTTAGAGCACTTTTTAGCATTTCCTACAGAGTAGGTCTTGTGGTGAAAATTTTTCTTAGTGTTTGCTTGTCTGGGATGGACAGCATATTTCATAATTGCAATGAAATGGAATCAGCCTAAGTACCCAACACCTGATGAGTGGATAAAGAACATGTGTGTGGGCGGGTTTGTATGCACATACACACCATGGAATACCACTCAGTCATAAAAAGAATAAAATAAGTCTTTTGAAGCAACTGGATGTAACTGAAAGCCATTATTCTAAGTGAAGTGTCTCAGGAATGAAAAACCAGTACCACATGCATTCACTTATAAGTGGGAGTTGAACCATAAATAGGCATGGTCATACAGAGTTATCATGGACTTGGGAGACCTAGAAGAGAAGAGAGTGGGAGGATGATGAGGGATCATAAATTATATATTGGGTACAATGTACACTCTACAAGTGAGGGGACACTAAATGCCCTGACTTCACCAGTGTATAGTTCATCCATGTGTCAAAAAATCACTTATATCCCCTAAATCTATTAAAATAAAAAAAGAAAAATATATTTACTGTACAACAGTTTGAATCACTACTTTATACTTTTTTAGTTGCGTGATTTTAGCTGTGTGGTGACTAGGTCCCTGAGCTAAATTGTAGCACTGTCTTGATTCTTTTTCCAAAGAGAATAATTTGGGTCATATGCAAGAGTTTGAATCACTACAGTAAACTCTTTTAGCTGAGTTATTTTATCTGTCTGATTCTGAGTAGGCAATAATTTCTTTAATCTTGATTTCTTCATGTGTTATGTTGGGAAGAAGTTTCATAAAGTTAATTGTAAGTATTAAAAAAGGGAATAAAACACTTTGAAAACTCTAAAATGCTTTACATATTTAATCTATAATTAGTAGTGCTAATAGTACTCTATGTATTGGATGTCGATTCTAAGAAAGTTATTATGGGCAGTTCTAGGGAGGGTAAGTTACTGTCTACTGTGGTTGAAGGAGGTCCTGAGAGTTTTTGTGGATGAGGTGTCAGGTAAACTATGGCATACTTTATGTTTGAACTTCATTTGCCATTGATGGGATTATTCCTGGGCAAAAAGAACAGCATGAACAAAGGAAGAGCTCTAAAATCAGGGGATACCTTCAGAATTGGATGAATGGATATTGAATTATAAATATGGAAAGCATTGAAAATAATTATTGGTAGGTAGGTTTGGATTATATTTTGACACACTTACAGTGCCAAGAGGAGGATTTTGTGCTTCGATCTAAAGACAACAGGGAACCGTTGAAGGGTGATGATGTACTTAAAGTCATCTTTAGGATGGAGCAAAGGAACAGGGCTTTATTGCACAACAGACCTTTTGCTAGACATAGTAGGGCAAGGACCTTTTCATTATTCTATTTTAAGTATTAGAAACTGAGCCACAGAGAGGTTAAAAATATGCCCAGGAACATTGTGCCAAGAATTCTGGAGCCAAGATTCAAATTTAAATCTATCTGGCTTGAAATCTCTCCATTACTTCACGGGGCCTTCGAGATTAATCTGACAAGTATGTGTTGAGTTTTTTGGAATAAAGAGCCAAAGTGGCAGTGAAACCACACAGGCAGCTCATTCAAGACATAACAGATACCGTCGTAAGGAGATGTGAGGTAAACTAAAGTGTGTCATTATTCACACAGCACTTTTTAGGACCTATTAGCTATTTTCTCAACATTGCCAAAATGAACTTACTAATTTATTTATTTTTATTTCAGAATAATATAAAGGAAATTTAATTTCCCATAAAAATCATGTAAAATTCCAAACACTGTAAAACTAAATAATTTTTTCCTTTTTTTTTCAGCATATTGCAGGGGTACAAATACTTAGGTTACATATATTGCCTTTGTCCCACCCAAGTCAGAGCTTCAAGTGTGTTCATCCCTCAGACGGTGAGCACTGCACCCGTTAGGTGTGAGTATACCCATCCCCTCCTCCCCACTCCCACCTGCCCAACCCCAAGTGTCCATCAATACGTGAGTGGATTAATAAAAAGTAAATAATAATTTAATGTTGATTTCAGAAGTGTAGCTAGTTTAATTCTCACGGCCTTGTTTATTATATGACTCAGCCCAGATGAGAGGATTTTCAGGACGTGTGCACTTTAGGCACTGTAGGAACACTACTCAGGTACTGGGCAGGTGCTAGGGTGATGAGCCATAAGAGAAAATATATTCATTTCCTGTGTTCTTTCCCAGCAATAACAAAGGAGTTTGCTGAATGAAACAACTCCCACGTTCTTGCTGAGGACTAGCTAAGTTTTTAGGTGATTCTGGTATTAGTGGAAAAGACAACCCCAAGTGACCCCATTGTCTCAGCCGTGGTTATTGATACAGTATTAAATTACTTCCTGGGAAGATAGACGTGGTCGTCAAAGGGCAGCAATTTGTATCCACTGTTATTCTCTAAGTCTCCTGCCCTACTTGGCAAGCCAAGCAATCCATCCTGTGTTTCAGAATTGCCCCAAGTCTTTCTAGGAGACCTAGTGTTTTATGCCAGTCATCTGTCTGGATCCCTTGTCCCAAGAATAAACCCGCTGTTTGAGCCTCGCTGACTAGCACTTCACTTGCCAATCTTCTTGGTTAATAGATCTCTGTCCCATTATGGATACATATTAACTGTGGACTGATCTCTTAGCTCTCCTGTCTGGCTGCCTGCCTGGATTTCTCAGCATTGCTCAGCCCAGTATCTGTCAGTATCTTACTTGAGCATAGTATTGAAACTCCAGTATTAGCTGAAATATAACCGAGACCATGTCTTACCACTGTCTAGTCATGAAGGTATTACTTTCTTGGTGCTTTGTCCTACAGGGCAGGTCAGACCCAGTTACAGATCTTTTCTCTCCATGAGCCCAGTGTTGTTTTGGACAGAATATGGTCAAGAGTTGGCACAATCGCAAAGACAGTAATACTTGTGGTGATAGGTCATAGGAAGAAGATTGCAAAAACAGCTAAATTACAAAGTAAGGTACATGTGTGTTCTCCTATGAAGGTAGGTAGAACACAACAGTAGGAATTTCACAACCTAGTGCAATTTGGGGACACAGGCAGATATGTAGACAGTTCATTTAAGGGGATTATGTTGAATGGTCATGGATCTCTAGAATCCTCTGGTGTTCCATATCAAAATCCCCATCTGTAGAAGATTGGCTGATTAGTCTTAGAAAGACTAGGCTCAAGAAGAGTTATTGAGACAGGGATAGAAGAACAAGATAATGCTCCAGTTTCCAAACTAGAAAGTGGGGATGAGGTCATAGTTAAACTTCAGATGTTAAGATAATAGAACTGAAACTTGAGAATTGGAAATGAAGCAGGTGAAATTGACGATGATGATTCACCTGCATATGAGCTACAGCTTGTTAAATTGTCTAAGACCCAAATCATTATTGAACTTCAGTTCATGGAAAGGGCAGTCGTGTGTGTGTGTGTGTGTGTGTGTGTGTGTATGCTTGTAATTTAGCTCATGATCTCTCTATGAAAATCATTCTGATATAAAGTATGATTAATTAACCAGTAAAATACAACAGGAATGATTTTAAGAGCTTTTGCCCTCTCTGGGGCATTTATGAATGATTACTCAATGTGCTTTTTACTCTTACAGAAAAATGAAATGAAAAGGCCTTCTTCAGGCAGTATCTTTAAAATTGTGTGGGTGGCCAAAATATAGGAAACCAAAATTACCTCCCTTTCCATTTTATCATTGGCCTAAGCTATGGTTAAAATAAACACGGTCTCTTGGGATATGATATTCCAGAATGTATGCATCTGTATATGTGTATGTCTTTGTGAATATGTGCAGAATGGCTTGCATCTACATTTATAAGCAAGAAGAAGTAAAAGGTTTACTCTAACTTAGAACAGTGTCTTATCATACATGACAAAGAACTTGGAAATAAGGGACCAGCTTCATGTCTATTTTTAATGTACAATTTGGTCTCTGCAGTGTAAGTTTCTGATAAGGTACGTGTGGAAGCAATTACTTTAATTTCTTATAATTCAGAAATAGTTCTAATTAATTTAATCCTCATATTTATTGCAGTACTGTTGCATCAGCTTCATAATACAGTTGAAAGGCGTGCAAAAATGAAAATATACATTTTCTGCCATAGAGTGACCTACAGTCTAGCAAGGGACATGACATAAGAAAAACTCTGATCACAGTATGGAAAATGCTAGCAGAGTATTAATATAATTCAAAAGGAATTACATTGGAAGCTGTACAGTCATCAAGTAAATGTGCGCACACACACACACACACATACACACACACACACACACCCCAGAGAGTTTCAACAACAGAAAGACAAGCAATCCAATTAAAAAAAGGTCAAAGAACTCCGATAAACATTTCTTCCAGGAATATACAAATGGCCGATACATGCATGAAAGAATTGTCAGCATCATTAGTCATTAGCAAATGGCTAATCAGATGCAAATCAGATCACTTCACATCCACTAGGATAGCTCTAATAAAAAAAAGTTAGAAAAGAGCAAGTGTTGGGAAGGACGAGGAGAAATCAGAACCTCTATATGATACACTGCTGATGGGAATATAAAATGGGACGGCTGCTGTGACAATTAATTTGGCAGTTCCTTGAATCATTAAACATAGAGTTACCATATGACCCTGAAATTCTACTTAGGTATATAGTCAAGGGAATTGAAACATATGTTAATTGTACACTTGAATGTTCATAGCAGCATTATTCATTATGGTCAAAACCTAGAAACAGTTCAGATGTTCATTAGTTGATAGATTTTTAAAACTGTAATATACCATGCGATGGGATATTATTCAACTGTAAAATGGAATGAAGTACTGATGCATGCTACAATGTGGATGAACCTTGACAAAACCCTTCTAAGTGAAAGAAGCCAGACACAACAACAACATATTATATGATTCCATTTACATAAAATGTTCAGAATAAGCAAAGCCATAGACACAAAAAATAGATTAACGGTAGCCAGGGACTAGAGGGGAGAGAAATGGGTTAGAGTCATATAAAATGACTTTATAATGGGTTAGAGTTTCTTTTCAGGGTGATGACAAAGTTCTAGAAATAGATAGTGGTGATGGTTGCATAACATTGTGAATATAATAAAAACTACTGAATTGTACAGTTTGAAATGGTTAAGGTGGTGAATTTTATGTGAACTTTATCTCAATTAAAAAAACAGTATTTCATATACACATATGCAAAACCACAAAATTTACAATATAAAGAAAGGAAATTGCACATTTCAAGTGAAAGTATTTATTTATTTATTTTTTTTTTTTTATTTTATTTTTTTTTTTTTTGAGACAGAGTCTCACTTTGTTGCCCAGGCTAGAGTGAGTGCCATGGCGTCAGCCTAGCTCACAGCAACCTCAAACTCCTGGGCTCAAGCCATCCTGCTGCCTCAGCCTCCCAAGTAGCTGGGACTACAGGCATGCGCCACCATGCCCAGCTCATTTTTTCTATATATATTAGTTGGCCAATTAATGTCTTTCTATTTATAGTAGAGATGGGGTCTCGCTCTTGCTCAGGCTGGTCTCGAACTCCTGAGCTCAAACGATCCGCCCACCTCGGCCTCCCAGAGAGCTAGGATTACAGGCTTGAGCCACCGCGCCCGGCCACAAATGAAAGTATTTA